>CM035432.1:158264953-158359953 GCA_020310875.1 Ceratopteris richardii | reverse complement strand
CCGATCAGAAACTATGTCTAAAGGAAGACCATATAACCGGTATAGGTTCTCTACAAAGAGTCTAGCCAACTCAGGTGTCTTCACTGTAGAACGTGTCGGAATAAACCTAGCCATTTTGGTTAACCTATCCACAATTACCCAGACCGAGTCGTGCCCTCTCTGTGTCTTAGGTAATCCGACTATAAAGTCCATGGAGATACTCTCCCACTTCCCATTAGGAATATCCAATGGGTGGAGTAGTCCTCCAATCCTCAACCTCTCAGCTTTGTTGACCTGGCATTTATTGCACTTAAGCACATACTCTAGGACGTCCTTATGAAGTCCAGGCCAATAAAACTGCCTCTTAACAAGATCATAAGTCTTGTTAACTCCTGGGTGTCCCGCACTAGGTGTGTCATGACACTCATACAAAAAACATCTCAGTATCTCTAGGGACACACACCTTACCTTTATATAACAGATATCCATCATGGACACTGTAATTCTTCCACTTGAATCCTTCTTGAGTACCCGTCGATACTCCATCCTCACTGGAAACCCGTATATCACGATCCCCATTCTCTATGGCTTCCCAAATTTCGGAATATGCAGGATCAAGCCTACATTTCCCTCTAATAGACTCAAGTAGCTCACTAGTGATCTGAGTAAAACTCAGTCCATTGAGCATAGGCATGCGGCTAAGTGAATCAGCCACTATATTAAACTTTCCCTTCCTATACCTAAGCTCATAATCAAACTCTTGAAGGGTCTCTGCCCATCGGGCCTTACGACCTTTAAGGTCTGTTTGATTAGAGAGCCACTTAATGCTCTCTTGATCAAACACTATCGTAACTTTGGCACCATATAAATAATGACGCCACTTCTTCAAAGCATGGACTATTGCATACAACTCCTTCTCATAGACAAAGTAATTCTTTTGAGCCGGTTCTAGTTTCTTGCTCTCAAAAGCTACTGGTCGACCATCCTGTACTAAAACCGCTCCTATAGCAAAATCACTCGCGTCAGTCTCAACCACAAATGGTTTATTGGGATCTGCTATATGTAAAAGTGGAGCTGTAGCAATTGCTACTTTCAACTTTTCCATACTTTGCTTCTGTTCGTCTCCCCAATGAAAGGCTTTCCCTTTCCCTTTAAGCTGTTCCGTCATCGGGACAGCAATTTTGGCATAGTTCTTAATGAATCTTCGATAGAAACCTGATAAACCTAGGAAGATCTGCAGCTCCTCCAGGTTCCGTGGATGTGGCCATTCCATAATAGCCCTTACTTTTTCAGGATCCATCTGGATTCCATCTTGGGAGACTATATGCCCAAGGTATTTAACCTCTTTCTTGAAAAATTCACACTTTGACTCCTTAGCAAAGAGCGAATTTTCCCTTAACACTTGAAATACTTTTCTCAAGTGTTCCAAGTGCTTCTCTTCTGATGCACTATAGATCAGAATGTCATCCAAAAAGTCTACTACAAAATGTCCTAGATAAGGCCGTAAAACACTATTCATGAGCTTCATGAAAGTGGCAGGAGCATTGGTGAGACCAAAAGGCATCACCAAAAACTCATAGTGCCCATATCTAGTCCTAAATGCAGTCTTAGGGACATCCTCTGCCCTAATTCTAACCTGATGATATCCTGATCTAAGGTCAAGCTTGGTAAAATACCTAGCTTGATGTAACTGATCAAATAGATCTTCCAACCTAGGCATTGGAAATCTATTTTTGATAGTTACCTTATTAAGTGCTCTATAATCTATACATAGTCTCATAGAGCCATCTTTCTTTTTAACTAGGAGCATTGGCGATGCCCATGGTGAGTTACTAGGTTTGATGAAGCCTTTATCTAAATAATCCTGCAATTGCTTCTCAACCTCCTCATGCTGAGAAACACTAAGCCTATAAGGTGGTCTACAAATAGGGTTAGTGTTAGTAACAACTTCTATGGCATGGTCAATGTCCCCTCTCTCAGGTGGTAGCCCTCTAGGTAAGTCAGTGGGAAAAACATCTCTGTACTCAAACATAAGATCCTTAAAACTTTTAACTACACACTCTTGCAAAAAAGAATAGTAGAAAGTCCTGTTGATATTTACATTCAAAGCATGAAAATATACATCAGATGAGCTGTCTATAGAATGCTCTGTATCCTGACTATACAATAAAAACATATCCTGTACATGCTGTGAACAACAGAGACTATACAACTCTAATGATGAGATGAGAGGTGCACTAGGTACATCTCTCTCTCCCTGAATATAAACTTTACTTCCATTCTCTTCAAACTCGAGTGTGTTATTTTGATAGCTGCGTTTAAGTGTATCTCCCAACCCCCATAGCCACTCTCTTCCTAAGACTAGATCTGTCCTCTCCATATTCATAATTTGGAAGTCCATATGATCTGTATAATCCTGCATCTTGACTTCCAAATTGGATACCATAGTATCCCATATTCTTTTATCTTGCCCTTGCATCATAGATACAATGTATTTATGTGCACTAGGCTGCTGGGGAATCTTCAATTTCTTGACCAAAGCATAGTTTATGAAGTTATGAGTGGCAGAGTCATCTATCATGACTCGCACCCTGGTCCCGTATACACTACCATGTAGCTTGACCAAGTCATGTGGTCCAAACTGCGGTGACCACAATGACTGAGTCAAACAACACGTGTGCTCTATATCCTTGTGCATCACCTCCACTCCCTTGCAGCTAGAGCTGCCATGAATGGGAAGGGTGTGCACTAGGTGGACCGCCTTTTTGCCCCTTTCAGGAGCCGTACTAGACTCTGCTGCTTTCTTCTTTTCTTCCCCCTTCTTGAGTGGACAGTTCCACTGCGAATGGCTAGGGGATAGGCACCTAAAACACAGGTTCTCTCTTTTGGCCTTCTCAAACTGGTCTGTGGATAGCTTAGGCCCTTGTGATCTTTGTTTTTTAATAAAAACCTTGTTTTTCCCAAAAGGCAACTTTTTCTTAAATTTAGTGGTACTAAGAGGTTTAAGGGGCTGATCCGTCTCCATAGGAGTATACTGAGCACGGTTATGGTCCTCATATATCTGTGCATATTTGATCGCCTCCTCAAACGTCTTAGGTGCATTCCTCCTCACTTCCCTCTTTATGGCTTTATCCAAGCCCCTAACAAACCCTCTGGTCTTCTGAAAATCATCTAGACCCTTAAGCTTCAAAGTGATCTCTCTATAGTGGGATAGATAGACTGAAAGAGGCCTGCCTCTTTGAGTAATCCTATCGCACTCATCCCAATTCCTCTCCTCTTCATTTTCAGGAAGAAACTCTTTTAGGAAAAGAGTCTCAAACTGAGTCCAGTCACTAGGGATAGAATTCGCTTCCATAAGACTCATCCACCACTTATAAGCACGTGGGCCGAGGGAAAGACTCGCCTCTAGCACACGATACTCAGGTGGGGTGCCCTTCAATTGATGCAAATCATGCCACTTTTGTAAAAAAGTGTAGATTGCATCCTTATTCCTGTCTCGGTCATCCCCCGTGAAGGTAGGTGGCTTCAAGTCTTTCAGGAGGGGAGCTTCCCTAGAGCTCTCTCCTTTATGCTTACTAGGAAGAGAGGTCTCTTTCCTAGTAATCTCTAGAGGAATGGTAGGAGTCTCTCTTTCCTTCCTAGCTAGGAAAGAGGTGACACTAGTCTCAAGGGAGATCATTTGAGACGTAAGCTGCTGTATAAGAGATGTAATGCTACCCAAATCTTTCTCTAACTTAAGGGTTTGCTCTTTCAAATCAATGAATTGGTCACGAGTGACAAATTCATCTATAAGCTCTTCATAAGTATACTCTTGCTGTGAAGGCTCTTTTTCCTCTACATTCTCTTCTATTTCTTGTCCTAACTCTACTTCTTCCATCCTAGCATCCGGATCCTCTAGTTGCTCTCTAGGTGGAGAAGTGGTCTCAACTACTTGTTTGCCTTTAGTTTCCATGTTTAAGTACCCTTCCCCCGTTTGCTAACTAGAGAGTATGAAAATGAATGGAAGTAGAGTTTAAATATGCAAGAAGAAGAGAAATATAACACAAGAGCACTTCCCTGATACAAAGTAGAGTTGCGGGAGCGAAATCCAGGTGGTCCTTGATGCTTCAAGCCGCTGATTTTGATTCCTCGCCAGTCCCAAAAGAAAATTGGAAATGTCCGCTTGGTCCGGGGAGGTTCTAGACACCATAAACCATCCAAAATAACACCAAAAGTGCGTAGGAAAAACCCCAAACGGGCAAACTGAGTGTAACTGAACAATTTTAGAGATTTTCCAATCCTCGCCAGTCCAGAAATTGTTGCCCACCACCTGCACTTCAAGAATTTGAGACTATCCCAAGTGAAAAAATTGGATTTGGAGTCCGGATGAAGAAAAACTAGGCCCGGGAGTGGCCACCTAGTTCCTGCTGAAGCGCTGCAGAGAGATTTTGGTAGGGCAAATCTCGTCCAAATCCAACACCGATGGTCTCTGAGCGAAGCTTGGAAGCGTAGCTTCGAAACGTGACCAAGATATTTGAAATCCGATATGGTATGAAGAAGATATGGTCCGGAGAAGTGAGGTATGTCACCGATGGGAAGTAGACAACTTCATCTTCATGAATAGATGAGTTTGGGAAGCTCAAAACTGAGGAATGAAAGCTTCTTTCACCAAACCAACACCCCCATCCCATAACCACAGCCCATAATACATATATACCTCATGATTCTTACAAAATCTTGATCTAAGTCATGGATTTGTAGCTCCAAAATTTAGGAAAAAACTCAAATTTTTCTTCTAACAGAAGCTCATTGTTACCAATTTCGAAAAAAAAACTAGGAATCACCATCGATGAAGCCAAATATCCCACATGTGGGTGCGTCCGCAGAAAAGCTTGGTATAATTTAAGAGCACAAAGCTTACTCTTTCATCCTGGAGTGGGGAAGGAGGAGCAAGGCCCCCCGTGGGCTGGCGGATGCCTGCGGGTTCTCCTCTCTGCGCACGGCGGCGAATTGCCGGTCGTCTGGCTTGGGCGCCTCGTTTGGTGTGCCTGTGGGCCGTCCGTCGCGCGTGCGGCGTCTGCTGGCGCTGTCCTACGTCTGCTGGCGCTGTCCTGCTCCGATACCAGTGTTAAATCATCGCTCCGATGAGCTCCCCAATTTTTGCTTGTTCCTGCACGACTATCGAGGTCGTCTCCTCAGAAGTGAGCGCGCACAGAGATACTTTTTTCGAATGTCCGCCCAGCCGCGTAGTGATCATAATTAGTTACTCTCTCTCTCCATAATGATGAGTCATCCCCCCCACATGGCTTCACACATGGGTGCCACATGGCACTCATGTGTGAGCCCATGTAATAACCAATCTAAGAGGTGGTTCACACCTCTTCTGAGGGGTTCTCCATATAACACTATCTATCTATCTATCTATCTATCTATCTATCTATCTATCTATCTATGTATCTATCTATCTATCTATCTATCTATCTATCTATCTATCTATCTATCTATCTATCTATCTATCTATCTATCTATCTATCTATCTATCTATCTATCTATCTATCTATGTATCTATCTATCTATCCATCCATCCATCCATCCATCCATCCATCCATCCATCCATGCATCTATCTGTCTATCTATCTATCTATCTATCTATCTATCTATCTATCTATCTATCTATCTATCTATCTATCTATCTATCTATCTATCTATCTATCTACCTATCTATCTATCTATCTATCTATCTATCTATCTATCTATCTATCTATCTATCTATCTATCTATCTATCTATCTATCTATCTATCTATCTATCTATCTATCTATCTATCTATCTATCTATCTATCTATCTATCTATCTATCTATCTATCTGTCTGTCTGTCTGTCTATCTATCTATCTATCTATTTATCTATCTATGTATCGGTCTGTCTGTCTATCTATCTATCTATCTATCTATCTATCTATCTATCTATCTATCTATCTATCTATCTATCTATCTATCTATCTATCTATCTATCTATCATTCTATGTATCTATCTATCTATATATCTATCTCTCTCTCTCTGTATATATATATATATATATATATATATATATATATATATATATATATATATATATATATATATATATATATATATATATATATATATATATATATATATATGTGTGTGCGTGTGTGTGTGTGTTTGTTTGTTTGTTTTTCTATCTATCTCTCTATTTGTTTGTTTGTTTGTCTGTCTATTTGTCTGTTTATCTGTCTGTCTATCTTTTTGTCTATCTATCTATCTATCTATTAAGTAACTAATTGATATCTAATAAGTAGTAATTAATTAGTATTAGCTAATAAGTAACTCACAAGTTAGAAGCTAATTAGTAGTATTAGCTATTACATGAGAATTGTAAGCTATTAATAGCTATTGATTAATATTATAAGCTAAAGCTAGCTAATAGAAAAATTTAGTGATAGCTAATAAGTGACTAGATTTTAATAAGTAACTAATAAGTAACTAAAAGATAGCTAATAATTAATAAATAACTAGCTATAGCTAAGAAGTAACTAGTTTTAGCTAATAAGTAACTAATAAGTAACTAAATGATAGTTAATACGTAATAAGTAACTTATAGATTAGAAGCTAAAGAGTAGTACTAGCTATTACATGAGAATTGTAAGCTATTAATAACTATTAATGAGTATTATAAGCAAAAGCTAGCTAATAGAACAAGTTAGTGATAGCTAATAAGTAACTAGCTTTTAAGAAGTAACTAATAAGTGACTAAGTGATAGCTAATAAGTAATAAGCAATTAGCTATAGCTAATATATAACTAAATTTAGCTAATAAGTAACTAATAAGTAACTACATCATAGCTAATAAGTAATAAGTAACTAGTATTAGCTATTACATTAGAATTATAAGCTCTTAATAGCTTTTGATTAGTATTATAAGCTAGAGCTAGCTAAAAAATGTAAGCTAATCAATATTATTAGCTAATATTTAGAATCATAAGCTAAAAAAAGCTAATAGAACAAGTTAGTCATAGCTAATAAGTAACTAGATTTTAACAAGTAACGACCTTTAGTTAATAAGTAACTAAGTGATACCTTATAATTAATAAGTAACTAGTATTAGCTAATAATAACGAACAGACTAGAAGCTAATCAGTAGTATTAGCTATTACATGAGAATTGTAAGCTATTAAATCATATTAATCAGTATTATAAGCCAAAGCTAGCTAATATAACAAGTTAGTGATAAAAATCGGTGAATGACTTGGCATGTGCAATACATGATTCTCAGGCTATGTTAGATGCAAAGCTTTGGCATGCATGCTTTGGTCATCTTAACTTTGCTAGTTTGCTATGCTTGTAGAAATCTGAAATAGTGTCCTCTTTGCTCAAACTTGACGCACCCGGTAAACATGTGTGTGAAGGTTGGATTTTGGGCAAAATGTAGCGTTCCTCATGTACAAAAGATGGTTCAGTTTGGGCTACTCAGAAATTGCAGCTTGTTCCTAGCGATGTCTATGGTCCTATGCAGACACCCTCTTTTGGAAATTATCTTTACTTCGTGACTTTCATTGATGATTTTTCCAGGCATGCATGGGTATATCCACTCAAAGCAAAGTCCGAACTGTTTATGTGCTTCAAACAGTTTCTAGTTTTGGCTTAAAATATGTCAGCATGTAAAATGGGCACCTTCCATTCTGATCGAGGGGGGGAATATATGTCTTCTGATTTTAATGCATTTCTGGTTGAATGTGGGATAAAACACCAGTGTATAGTGCCGTATACACCTCAAAAGAATGGAGTTGTTGAACGAAAGAACATGTCACTCATGGAGATGGCAAGGTGTATGGTCAAGAGTTAGGCCATACCACATAGTTTCCGGCTTGAGGATGCCACTAAAGCACTATAGTCTATCACTCCATATGAGTCTTGGCATGATCGCAAGCCATATGTTGCTCATCTGTGTGTTTTTGGTTGTCTGGCATATGCATTAGTGCTTGAACAACATCGTAGAAAATTGGATGATAAGGTAGTAAAATGTATTTTTGTTGGGTACAGTTATGAAAGTAAAGGCTATCGTCTGTATCATCTAGAAACTAAATGCATTCTGGTTAGCCGTGATGTTGTTTTTATGGAAGATGCTATTCAGCCATTGCATTCATGTACTAAGGAGACATTTGTTAGCTCCAAAGACATGTATGATACTTTGCTGCCTCTTTTTTCAGGTGGATAGTCTAGTGCTGGTCCTAATGAGGCAACTTCTCAGCCTTTGCAGGTTTCATGTGATGATGCAGATCATTCCATTTCTGATGCAGATTTACATGATACACTTGTTGATGAGAGATCTGATATTGAGAACACAAAAACTATGCCAAAATGGCTCGTGCAGACTTTGCATGACAACAAATTAGATGCACCTCGGTCATATGCTCTCATAGTGCCTCTTTTGCATCAGATTGCTATGCTATGGTTGCATCTAGTCTCTGTGATGAGACTGAACCTATTTCGTTTGATGAAGCAAAAAATTTTGAACATTGGATGGCTGCAATGCAATTTGAATATGATGCTATAATGAAGAATGGTACTTGGTCTTTATGTGACTTGCCTCCTGGCAAGAAGGCCATTGGCACAAAGTGGGTATACAAGTTGAAGCATTAACTTGATGGAACAGTTGACAGGTATAAGGCTAGGCTTGTTGCAAAGGGTTATGCACAAGAAAGAGGCATTGATTTTGATGAGACCTTTGTACCTACTTGCCGAATGACTATTGTTCATAGCATCTGTGCACTTACATCTCACCATGGTTGGAATGTACATCAGTTGATATCAAAATAGCATTTTTGAATGGTGACTTGCATGAAGAAGTGTATGTTTTTCAGCCTCATGGCTTTGTGCAGAAAGGGCATGAGAACCAGGCGTGCAGGTTAAAGAAGGCATTATATGGTTTAAAGCAAGCACCATTTGCTTGGTATGAAAAGATACATGCCTATATGATTGCACATGGTTTTGAGAGCAATCCAATTGAAAGCACCTTATATGTTAAGTGTGCTAATGATGTACTTTTTATCATTGTGGTTTATGTTGATGAAATGCTGCTCACTAGTCCTCATGAGAGGTATATTGCTGATTTTAAGGCTGATTTGCATGCCTCATTTGAGATGTCTGATTCGGGGCATTTGCATCACTATTTGGGCATTCAATTTATGCACGCTGATGGTGCAATCGCTTTGTGTCAAATGAAATATATTGACACATTATTGAAGACTGTAAACCTATTGTGACTCCTATGGAAATAGGTTTACGACTGAGTCTTCATGATGCTAGAGATGCATTTGTTGTTGTTCTCTATCAGCAGGCTGTTGGATGCTTGATTAACTTATTGATTACTCGGCCAGATAATCAGTTTGTTATCTCACAAATGAGTAGGTTTATGCATTGCCCAGGACTCAAGCATTGGTAGGGGGTTAAGCGCATCTTTTGCTACTTGAGTGGTACCCGGCTACTTGGTTTGTTTTATCCCAAGGGGGGATCACTACCGCCAGATTTGCATGCTTTTTTTTACTCTAATTGGGCTGGTTTCTATGACACTCGTGTGTCCACTAGTGGTTTTTGCTTCATGCTTGGTAGCTCATGCATATCTTGGCTGAGCAAGAAGTAGCCTACTGTGGCCACTTCCAATTGTGAGGCTGAGTATAGGGTAGCTTTCACAGCGACTATTGAGTGTGTGTGGCTCAGACACCTTATGGCTGATTTGGGTGTTGGTCAGTCTTCTGCCACCACCATCTTCATTGACAGTCAGAGCACATTGGTTGTTGTGAGGAACCTTGTGTTCCATGCTCCCACTAAGCACATTGAGGTGCATTATCATTATGTCAGGGAGAGGTTCTCTGCTAGGGAGATCAGCTTGGCATATGTGCCCATGTAGGAGAACATTGCAGACCTTTTCATGAAGGCTCTACCTAGGGAGAAGTTTTAAGCTTTCCCCAAAGCTATGGGCTTACTTCCTTTTGTGGATTGATTGCACATAGCTTGGCACTTCCTTATACATGAGTGCCAGCTCCTTGTTCACCGCATCACTCCCAGGGGGGATTTGTTGATATATTTAGGTAGTGATGTGTGTGAATACACTAGGACTCTTGAGGCACTTTTTTCCCTCTTTAGGAGGTTTTTTTCCCCCGGCTTGTATATATGCCTATGTCCCTAATGGGCTACTTATCTTTGTACATTCTCTAGTAGTACATTCAGTATTGTGTGTCTTGCTCCAAGCTTCTTCTTCTTCCTTTTGTTGTTTGCGTGCTTCCGTAGACATCTAACTCCAACATAAGATTCCTAAGGTTGCTTGGAGCACTTGTTGCATGAGGAAAGAGGAGGGGCTTCTTGGTCTCATCTGTCCTACTAGAATGGCTACCTAGATGGCTGCTTAGTGGATTATGAGGGCTACTCAACATCATGACTATTAGGCTTGTTTAATCAAGAGAAATATTCACAACTTTCATATCAAAGAATTTAAGAGGTGGAAAAAATCACAGTTTATGGGATTTCATGTGCAAGAGAACAACAAATTACGACCACCACATGCTAGAGAGATGACTCTCCTCCCAACCAAATGCCTCTATATATAGCTCTCTCCAGGGGACTGCCTTCTTGGGTAGGTGGATACGAACCATCCATGTGATGGCCATGTAACTACAGGTGCGCCAAGTGTCCCAATTAACTCAAGTGGATACTTCTAGAAGGATCTAGAGCTCTTTGGGCAAAACACTCTCCCCATGTCCCCCATGGGGATTGAACCCAAGACCTCCTCCTTCACATCCTTGAGACTTAACCACTAAGCTAAGTGGATCACTTGTTCACAAGAGCACAAGACCTCCTAGTAAGTGTAAACTCGAGATCCTTGGTCATACACATGGATGAGCAAATGGTGTTTGATTTCAGATCTGTCTGAACCGATCGGACCCCTAGATCATAAACTTACTTTATTACATTCTTCCCCCCTTGGAAAATATTTTCGTCCTCGAAAATGGAGCTATATACATACTGTAGGCAACCCCCGAGCCTCATGTTCTAAAACTAGAAGAACATGGTCATGTTCTAGAACTCGAAGAATATGTCTCATCTCTATGGTGGCATCCCTGGCCAATTCATAGTTTCCCGATGCGCGATCTAGGCACAAACATGTGAACTTGGTGGATTCAAATTACTAATCCATTTATGGGCATGACTGGTGCATGGACTTAGTAATGAAGAGGGGATTCTTATCCCTCGTAAAACTTTGAGAACTCTTGATTCACTTGTATTTGTTTTGGAGAACTGGAAATTTGGTTGTCCCAAACATCTAACTTGGATGTTTGTACAATGGTTTACTCGTATCCAACAGTTACTTGATTTTTTACTCCACTAGAGGACTACTTTGTCCTAATGAGTTTAAAAATCCTATGTAAGTTGTAGGGGAAGTTTACCATTTTTTAGTTAATTTAGTTACCTGTATGCAACTAAACCTTGACTTTTGTGAAAAGAATCAGATACCATATATGAGTCAAATCCAAAAGATTCGGAAAGTGGAAAATAAAGAACTAAAACTCTCTTCAACCAATTCAAACTTTGAAGATACGTAAACTTGCTATGAGTCAAAATCTAGATGACTTAGGACTTTAACTTCTCAAAGATATGTTTCAATAGGATATTGAAGCATTTTTTCTTATCTTAAAGAGAATAAGCTGGATTCTCAAAAAAGATTCAAAGAAAATCGAAAACATTATCCAACCACAAGATACTAGTGTGGTCTCTAACATCAGTGTGTCGACCCACTGAAGTTCTATTGATGAGTTTTGTATTCAAATAATGTTTCACTTGACAGGTCACATTCAGTCTTTCTGGCTCCTTATTGGGAATGCAATTCTTGTGTATTTCTTTGAGGCAAAAGAGTGAATTTACCAAGTTACACTATGAGCTTGGTGCTTGACTTAGTCAATCAAATCCTTGGTTCAAAAGATAACTCAAAATAAAAGTCCAACTTTTTTTAGAAATTTATTAAATATTTCAGATCGATACCACTTAATCTTGAAGTGTTATAAGAAGATCTTGGAAGTTACTTACTTCATATCTTCGGTTTCCTTGATCTTGAAGTTATCTTGAAGTTATCTTGAAGTATCTTGAGATACTACTTTTATCCTTCTTGAATTAAACTCCTTCTTTGAATTCTTAGTTCCTTCAAGGATGAAACCTAACTTCAAGATCCAATCTAGGACTAAAAGATAATTATCCTCCCACGGTTCGATGTCCCATACCATCTTTCCTACATCAATTTGAATATAAAATTTGGTGTCCCATACCACCATATTTTATACTCACATTGACGTGTGAGTGAATTTCATCCTAAAGTCTAAACATCTCTTAATAGAGAACCTTCTTGCTTCAATTCTTGACAAGAATTTTGAAGATTTGGGCATTATCTCTAACTAGATTTTATAGGTTTTGATCCCTTCACATGATCATTTGATGATCTTGTGCTTTCCTTTGGGAACTTGAAAACCTTTTGATGGAATATCCATCCTTCTTTGCTAGGGTTTTCAAATAAAAACCAATTAGAATTCCAAGTACTTGAATTTTCAAGTTCAATTGGTTTATCCTTGACCAATTTGTAGTGACAAGAGCTGTTGACTTCTTTTCTTTAGATTCCCTTCTTACTGATGCTTTAGGTACCTACCCCAGGACTTTATATAGGAATCTCTCTACTGCCTAAGTCTTAAGCATCCACTCATGCTCTTTGGATTTGTATCAAATTCCCTTCAAGGATAGGCAAAAATTATGTTTTACCTTCCACAAAATTAATTATCATTGACACGATTGCAGACTATATACTTGGAATATCTACTCTATTCAAACTTAGAACAACTTACTATTTCGATTGCCAATACTTGGGCAAACTTCACAATAGTTCCAATCGCAATTATCTTGGACAACCATGGCCAAGATTGATCACTTCTTGTTGATCATGCGATAATAATAAAGACTTTCTCTTTATCATTTAAGATCTCTTGAGCTTTTCTAAGCTTTTTGGCTTACCTGCAGGATTTTTACATATCTTTCCCTAACTTAAGTCCAAACATGTTCTAATTCTTTTGAAATTCTAAAGCTAAGAATCTTTGATACACATCCAAGTGATTGTTAGTATATGATCAATGTCTACCCCTCATGATTGTATGCACATTTTGTAAGGCCCCCTTTATGAAGAGAAGCCAAGCGTGCATTACCCAATTGATGGGAATCCCAACTTGAATGTTGGATGAAGGTCATATTGGACCATGTAAGGTATTATAAGGAAAGGGAGTTACCAGGGTCCCCAATTGTGGGGTCCGCGGCAGCGGTGAGCAGCCTCGGATGGGGGGTCCAAGAGGGCCAGCAGGCCCCCTGGTGGGGGTCCGGGGGCAGCGCCCCGGCGTGATGGTAAAGGGAATATTCCATGGAATATTCCCTGTCGAAATCAGAAATCATTTATATTTGTTAGGCCGGTTCAACCAGTCTAAGCCGTGTATGGCAATTACGCGGGCGGTGGCCGCCCACGCTCTACCGCCCATGTATAGCCGTCCATGGCAGGCCACCCATGATCCTATATATACATGACTTCTTCACTACCTAAGACACTAAGTTGAGCCAGCATACCTCTACCTTGTATCTCCCTATCTAGAGTTGTATAGATCACCATTTAAGCTCTACCTTGAGAGCGCATGGGTGGACAACGCCATCATCTTTGTTCTTGCTGCTAGTAGAAAATTATTGAGATTCTCCTATATCTGTTATCTTCTCTGCTATTGCTCTTGTGTTATATTGCGTAACTTTTGTCTTACATGGTATCAGAGCTGTAAGGTTCGAATAGCTTGAGAAGTATCTTTATTTTAGCCTACTAGCAGACTAGAATATCAGTAGATTATTCGAGTGATTACATGATGGCTTCATCGTCGAACACTAGTCTTGGTGCTTCAGCTAATGTTAATGCTGCACCTATTCGAATTCGTCCACCTGCATTCACTGAAGGGAAGCTGGATGGAACCAACTATACACTCTGGAAGTTCAAAATTTCTGCAATTTTGGATTCCTATGAATTACTTGACACTGTCATGGGACCCATGGGATTGGATCCAGAGCCTATACCAGTTGAAGATCCAGCAAATTCAAGATTGATGATTCAGCCAGATCCAGATCTTCTACGAGCTTGGAAGAGGCGGAATGCTGATGCATTATGTGCGATTGTCACTAGTGTAAGTGATTCTGTGCTTACTTTAGTTCAACATACTACTAAAGCACATGAGGCTTGGGGCATATTGGCTCGACAATATGAGACCAAGAACCACACTAGGATACAGAATTTAGAAAATCAGTTGGCAAATGAAAAGCATTCTGATTCTGAAAAGGCTGAAGATTTTATCAAACGGATAAAGCATCTTCAAGATCAATTGGCTGCAGTTGGTGTTGTTATAACACCAGAAGAGCTGGCTCAAAGATCTGTATGTGTTCTTCCAGCAAAGTATGATGGATTAGTAACAGCCCTTAACACTCAAGTAAGGCCAACTCCTCTTACATTTGAAGAGTTTTGTGCCATGCTTTTAGAAGAAGAGATGCGGCTGAAGAATAGGCAAAGTACAACTGATGCTGCATTCTCAGCAAATGCAAAAGGTAAAGGCTCTTCAGAGGGATCAAAGAAGAAGCCAAAGAAGAAAAAGTTCACAGGAAGTTGCTTCTATTGTGAAAAGAAAGGCCATGCCATCAAGGATTGCAGAAAGAAGCAAGCTGATGAACGGAATGGGACTGTAAAATCATCATGGAAGAACAAAGAGTCTGCAAACAACACAGAGCTGGAACTTTGGGTAGCTATTGAAGAGGTATGTTCATCTGCTCAAGCTCGTGTTGATGAGCCATGGATTTTAGATAGTGGAGCTTCTCGCCATATGACTAGTAAAAAGGATTGGTATAGTTCCCTAGTGCCTCTACGGGAATCGATCAATGTAGTGGTGGGAAATGACTCCAAGTGTGCAGCTGAAGGAACTGGAACCATCTCTTTTATCACTTCTCCAGGTGTTGAGAAAAAGTTATCCGATGTTCTCTATGTACCTACACTCAAAAGAAATTTGTTGTCAGTTTCTGCAATAACAGATCGTGGACTTGAAGTTCACTTCAGTAAGAGTGGTGCGGAAATCATGGATTCATCAGGTAATGTTGTAGGTAAAGGCATACGACGGGATAACTTGTATGAGTTAAGTGCTTTAACTGCTACAGAAGATAAAGATGTAAGCAGGTTATGGCACCAACGATTTGGGCATCTCGGATTTGCAGTTTTGAAGGAGATGCAACGAACAGGGATGGTTGCTCATTTGCCTGCATTTTCAGAGTTGCAGGAACCTTGTGAAGCTTGTATGATGGGCAAGCAACAACGAAAGGCGTTTCCAAGAGAGACCAGCAATCGATCTCAAGCTCCTCTAGAGTTGGTTCATGCTGATCTCTGCGGTAAAATGTCTATACCTGCTTTAGGAGGATCTTTCTACTTCTTGCTGTTAGTCGACGATTATAGTAGAAAGATGTGGGTTTATTTCATTCGAGAGAAGGCTGATGCTTTTGAAAAATTTAAAACGTGGCATAAGTATGTAGAAAATGAATCGGGAAGGAAACTGAAGAAATTTAGAACAAATAGAGGAGGTGAATTCTTGTCAATAGAATTCAACAATTACTGTAAGGAGCATGGTGTGAAAAGACAACTTACCACAGCTCATACACCTCAACAAAATGGCATTGTTGAGCGCAGGAACAGGACAGTAGTTGTGAAATGGCTCGTTGTATGTTGAAGGCTCAAGACATGCCTGATTCATTCTGGGCAGAAGTAGTCAATACAGCAGTCTACATCCTCAATCGAAGCTACACAAAAGCACTGAAGGGGATGACTCCTCAAGAAGCATATTCTGGTAAAAAGCCTTCAGTTTTGCATTTCAGAATTTTTGGTTGTTTCTGTTATGCACATATTCCTGATTCAACAAGATCAAAGTTGGATTCAAAAAGCAAAAAGTGTGTCTTCCTAGGATATAGTGAAGAGTCTAAAGCATACAGGTTATGGGATCCTGAGGCAAGGAAGATTTTTGTCAGCCGAGATGTGGTGTTTGATGAACGACCACACTTAGTAAGAAGATAAAGGTAAATCTACTATCTCATCAAACGGAGAAATATCTCACCTTGTGCCTATCAAAAGACAGGTTAAAGTTGAGGAGGAGGAAACATCTGATGGAGAAATTTCCTCAATAAAAAGCCAACCAGTTGTAGCTGCACAGCGTAAGCCACTACCGAAGTGGGCACAACAGCTCTTTGATGATCACAATCCACATGTAGATGTACCAGAATCATCATCGGATGGATTACGAAGATCAAAGAGAATAGAGGAGCAAAGAAGAGCCTCAGAACACATTGTTAACATGGCTCTAATGGCAGATATCATGGGTTCGATAAAGGAACCTACCACCATTGAAGAAGCCATTGATGATCCAGGTTGGAGAGCGGCAATGCAGTCTGAGTATGATAGTATACTCAAAAATGATACATGGGATCTAGTCGACTTGTTGCCAAAGAAGAAGGTAATAGGTACTAAATGGATTTGGAAAGCTAAGTATAAAGCTGATGGAACATTAGAAAAGTATAAGGCACGATTAGTTGCACAGGGTTTTTCACAGATTGAAGGATTTGATGTTCAAGAAACTTTTGCACCAACAGCACGCATGACAACTATTCGGACGGTACTTGTAGTAGCTGCACAAAAGTCCTGGCCTATTTTCCAGATGGATGTCAAATCTGCATTTTTGAATGGTCACCTCAAGGAGGAGGTATATGTATCTCAACCACCAGGTTTTGAGGTGCCCAATTCAGAAAATAAAGTTTGCAGGTTGAAGAAAGCTTTGTATGGTCTTAAGCAAGCTCCACGAGCTTGGTACCAACGAATAGATCATTTTTTCAAAAATATGGGTTTTGAAAGAAGTACTTCTGATGCTAACTTGTATGTAACGAAAAGGGATAGCAAGCTAGTTGTTGTCATTGTATATGTAGATGATTTGATCATTACAGGAGATCATCAGGAACTCATCAATCAAACTCGGATCAGCTTGGGAAATGAGTTTGAAATGACAGACTTAGGTCTACTCCATTTTTTTCTCGGAATTGAAGTATGGCAAAGGAAGGATGGCATTTTCATCTCACAACAAAAATATTCCAAAGAAATTCTCAAGGCATTTGGAATGATGGACTGCAAACCAACTAGCACACCTATGGAGGTAAATCATAAGCTATCTATGGATGATAACATGCCTGATGTAGATGCTAAGAAGTATAGGAAGCTCGTTGGAAGTCTTATTTTTCTGTGCAACACTAGACCAGACATTTGCTATGCTGTTGGAGTGTTAAGCAGGTTTTCCAACAAACCTAAGGAGAGTCACTGGAATGCTGGAATGCGAATTCTAAGGTACATTGCAGGAACCTTGGATTTTGGTATTTTGTATACCATAGGTGATACACTCCAAGGATATTGTGATTCAGATTGGGCTGGAGATTGTGATTCTAGAAAATCAGTTTCTGGATATTGTTTCTCACTTGGTTCAGGAATATTTTCTTGGGTAAGTAGGAAGCAACCAACTCTCGCACTCTCCTCCACTGAAGCAGAGTACAAAGCAGCTTGTTTTGCTTCTTGTGAGGCAGTCTGGTTAAGGAGAATTCTTGCAGATCTAGGCTTTCCATCAAATATGCCAACTGTACTCAAGTGTGATAATCAAAGTTGTATGGCTATTGCAAAGAACCCAGTATTTCATGCTCGCACCAAGCACATAGAAGTACACTACCATTACATTCGTGAGCTAATTGAAGATGAAATTGTGGAGCTAGAATATTGCCCAACAGAGGCAAATTGTGCTGACATATTCACTAAAGCACTTGGAAGAGAGCAGCTCAACAAGCATCTTCAACAGATGGGCATAGGACCGAGACCTACTTGATTTATCATCGGTAAACATTGAGGGGGGGTGTTAGTATATGATCAATGTCTACCCCTCATGATTGTATGCACATTTTGTAAGGCCCCCTTTATGAGGAGAAGCCAAGCGTGCATTACCCAATTGATGGGAATCCCAACTTGAATGTTGGATGAAGGTCATATTGGACCATGTAAGGTATTATAAGGAAAGGGAGTTACCAGGTCCCCAATTGTGGGGTCCGGGGCAGCGGTGAGCAGCCCCGGCTGGGGGGTCCAAGGGGGCCAGCGGGCCCCTTTCTTTGCAACTAACTAGTCCTCTCTCTTAAGAATGTATATCATGCAATCTTGATGCATGTATATCCTTTCCTTTGTCCTAATGCACTATAATATAAAAACACATCCTCATGGTGCAATAAAAAGCTTACTCAATGGAAAGGAAATCTAGAATTAAACTACCAAAATACATTCTTTGATGCACAAGGATCCCCGCCCTTTTTTTTAACAAGTATTTCCTTAATGCAAACTAATGCTTGGAATAAGAAGTGGATTTTTTCATTATCCTAATCTAGACTTAATTGATTGAAATCTTGGCTATTTCAATGTGCATCTGTGATTAAGTGTAGAATAATGAAAACAAGATAAATCAAACATTAAGGCCAAGTAGAAACTGGAAAATACTTAGCGTTGATCATAGCTTTGTCCTCTGTTCTTCTCATACTTAAACAATGAATCAAGACTAATTCTAATTCGGATTCGATCGGGAATACCTTCTCAAAAGAAGTATTCGGATGGGAGATGGCTTCAGGGCTCGGGTCAAGCAGAAGTTGTGCGCAGAGGTATTGAATATAGATAATATCTACAGAGATCTTCACCACCGAAGTCTTTGTAGCCTAATGGATGAGTGATGCGGTTCTAGAATAGAGAAGCAAGGTTCGAATCCCGTCTGAGTAAGGTCTACAAAGTTTTGCTACCTTTGGATTACTTTTTTTCTTTGCATTGAAGGAGCATCGGTGTCCCGTCTTGATTTCAATTAAATCCGCAAGAACAAGATCATCACGAATGCTCTGTTCTGTTGGATAGATCAGAAGAACTTCTTGCGGGCGACTGGAGTTTAAAACTCGTGTACCAGTTGCAGTTCCTTCACCTTTTGAAATGGTCTTTAGCCTCCTACAGTGCGCAAAGAACAGCTCTTCATAAGTTTCTTGCAGAACAAGGCCACGCAAGAGATCTCTCTCATGGATAAGAAAAACAATCCACGAATTGGACATCGTCGGTTCAAATCTCCTTCACCACCAGACTAGCTAGCCTTCTTTTTCCTTCTCTTCGTGATCCATGAAATTCTGCAGCACCGGCTAACAGAGCTTTTGTATAGAATCGTAAGTGTTATATTCACGAACGTGGCTTGCTGTCTTGCATAGATGAGAACCCTCTCTTCATCAGGGTTGCAAGTTCGAATCTGGGCATCAGCATTCGCGTGCAAACGATGAAATCAATCTCTTTTCCTACATATGAATCGTGACAAAAAGAAGACATGCAAATGCATAAAGAAGATACGTATGCAGACGCTAGACGTTGATTCAAGATATACACAAAGTCATATGGGGAAGATGATACAAAGTCCTATGGGGAAGATGATGAGAAACATAAAGGTCTCCATGGAACCTCCACCATAGGCTTTGATATCAATGCAAGAGAACAACAAATTACGGCCACCACATGCTAGAGAGATGACTCTCCTCCCAAACAACCAAATGCCTCCATATATAGCTCTCTCTAGGGGATTGCCTTCTTAAGCACGTGGATACTAACCATCCATGTGTCGGCCATGTAACTACATGTGCACCAAGTGTCCCAATTAACTTGAGTTAACTCAAGTGGATGCTTCTAGAAGGATCCAGAGATCTTTGGGGAAAACACTCTCCCCATGTCCCCCATGGGGATTGAACCCAAGACCTCCTCCTTCACATCCTTGAGACTTAACCACTAAGCTAAGTGGATCACTTGTTCACGTTGTCTTGCATAGATGAGAACCCTCTCTTCATCAAGGTTGCAAGTTCGAATCTGGGCATCAGCATTCGCGTGCAAACGATGAAATCAATCTCTTTTCCTACATATGAATCGTGACAAAAAGAAGACATGCAAATGCATAAAGAAGATACGTATGCAGACGCTAGACGTTGATTCAAGATATACACAAAGTCCTATGGGGAAGATGATACAAAGTCCTATGGGGAAGATGATGAGAAACATAAAGGTCTCCATGGAACCTCCACCATAGGCTTTGATATCAATGCAAGAGAACAACAAATTACGGCCACCACATGCTAGAGAGATGACTCTCCTCCCAAACAACCAAATGCCTCCATATATAGCTCTCTCTAGGGGATTGCCTTCTTAAGCACGTGGATACTAACCATCCATGTGTCGGCCATGTAACTACATGTGCACCAAGTGTCCCAATTAACTTGAGTTAACTCAAGTGGATGCTTCTAGAAGGATCCAGAGATCTTTGGGGAAAACACTCTCCCCATGTCCCCCATGGGGATTGAACCCAAGACCTCCTCCTTCACATCCTTGAGACTTAACCACTAAGCTAAGTGGATCACTTGTTCACAAGAACAGAATACCTCCTAGTCAGTCTAAACTCGAGCTCTTTGGTCATACACATGGATGACCAAACGGTGCCTGATTTTAGATCCGTCTAAACCAACTGGACACCTAGATCATAAACTTACTTTATTACTTCATGTCTCCTTAGATTTTTATTCCTAAAGGCAACCACCTTGTTTGTTCTTTTTGGAATGCTTCGATGAGGATCAAAAGTGGATATGTTTTAACTATTTATTTTGCTAACAACCTTTCTTTCATTCTATGCGACTCTATGTGGATTGGATGGTTTGATTCTTCTACCTCTCTCCCTCAGTCTATTAAGAATAACAAGTGCAGGAGAATTGGTTATTCTAATTGGCTTTCTCTCTATAGAAACAATATGATTTTCAATAATAATGATATCTTGAGTATTGATTCTTTGTCCTTGGCTTGTAAACAGATGCTGATAAAGAAGAAGGACTGGTTGTTGGACAAGACCTCTACCTATCTTCAACACAAAACTTAGAAAGATCCATCATGTTGCTGACAACATGCACAAAAGATTTAAAAAGACTTTCACTCCAATTTATACTATTCAGACCAAGTTCAATAATGAATGGCAAATCCAATGAAATGCTCATCAATGGAAATTTAGGTTCAAACAGTTGTGGGCTCCCCCCCCCCTTTGCTAAGCAATCATATCTTCTAAAAGTGATTGTTCACAAAGGTATGTGGACTGATAGCAAAGCCAAGGATTTCAAAACATCTATGGAATTTGTTCTTTCTATGGCCTGGTTGAATACATCCCCCACATTTTCAATCGTTGCCCCAATGCTCACAGATATTGGAAGAGCCTCAACCTTTTTGTGTACTAACCTTGGGCATCCAACTTAACTTTAGGGAAATCCTACTCAGAGAAAGTGATAGGTTGGATTTTGATCTTTGGCGGCTCCTAAGGGTGCACATTTTATGGTGCATCTAGAAAAAAAATCATAAAATTTTCTCCAAGTTTCCTAAATATTATTTCTATTATTGCTATTGTAGAATAAGATGCATTCTCAAGTCTTGTAGGTCTACTCTTAATGATGCTCAATTGGATTCCACTTCTCCCCATGATATCTTTACGGAATTTTGTTACAAAAAATGAAAGGTCAAACTTCTATCCTTGTATTCTGATAAGAGGCTAAGTCTAATTCTCTTCTTAGACTCCATGTTGAATCTCTATCCCTTTAATATTTCCTAATTTAATATTTCCTAATTTTTTCTTTTTCTTAATTTAATATTTCCTCTTTTGTGAAAAAAAAAGGTGGCGGGAAAAAAACAAATGAAACAAACATTTTTAGTGGATTGCTACTACACTCACACCAAAATCACCTTTGAAAGTGCGCAAATCTTCAGAATGGAGACACATCTGCCGTCTATCAATCAGCCTTCAATCGTAATTTCATGCCCATTCTCGGCCATAAGATGATAAACAAAATTGTTTACTACTCAATTACCGCAATTTCACTCGACCATATAAGAGTATGGGAAATCATAGTAATTATTTTTAAATATTAAATACTTGAGTATGGGAAATCATAGTAATTATTTTTTTATTCAAGAGTAAGGGATTCGGGCTTTTATGTTGTAAGCCAATGCATGCCTTTAGGTCTCATTGTTTTCATTCCTCATTCTAGAGATATTGAATTATAGAAATCCTAGATGAGTCTTGATTCATTGTTTTTTTCTCCTCATTCTAGAGCTATTGAATTTAAAAGAAAATCTTACATGGCTCTCAATCCACGTAGATAAAGGAGAATCTCAGCAAAATAAACTACATATGTAATCTCTCACGTAGTTGAATAGTATTTTAGGAAGATATTTAATTAGGTCAAAATGATTAACATGAGCACGGTGAGACTTCTCATGATGCGAGTGTCTATGAGAGCAATCTCAAACTTGTAGAAGAAATGTTGATGATGTTTACCATAAAGAGCTTGATTTCTATGCTTCCACACACACTAGAGAGCTTCACTTATCCACAAATGCCAAAGTAGAGAGTCTAATATGTCACATTCTCCAAGAAGGATTAGATTCCTAAACGGAATCATGGATGAAGGTTATTGGACTAAGAGTGGATCACCTTCGACAAGGACTTGGAAACTTTGCAGTTTGAAAAGAGATGCTACGAATCTTCTTGCCTAGCACATCTTTTACAAGTACGATGTTGAATGCCATAGTTTTTGGTATTATCTACCTTCATGGATGCCTAACCAAAAACATTTTCTTTCAAGTCATTTCTCTAGCGAATACTCTAAATAAGCTTGCAAAGTTCCTTGCAAAACATATTGCCTCCCAAAGTCTTAAGGAGGGCTTAGTGTGCTTTCTCGTAAGAATGTGAAACATTCTTTCTACTAACTCGATTCTAGGATCCATATACTCTCATGATTTATTGGGTTTGTCATGTCAAATTGAAAATTAACTAATTTTACGAGCCTTGGGGTGAGTGTGATATCTAAAATATTCTTTGTTCCCCTCAACACTTTGTCCTCTTGGGGGTCCTTTGATTTCTAGTATGGATGCAAAAAACTTCTTCAAAGCTCCCCATACTTGAGACATAATGCTTCCCTTATTTTACACTCCATTTGGTTACGTTGAATAGCGCATTGGTCTCATCATAACGCGTCTATAAAAAGGCACAAGTTCTTCAAATATGACTTTCATTCCTAGAAAGATCTTGATTTCCAAGATGGTGAGATGGAGGAACGGAACATCAATGAGCTACCCAATATCACTATTGGTTGTCAAGAGGAACTCCATCATGTTGTAAGGAGGTCTTTTTCTTTCTTTGATGTTGTTATGGTTACCGTAAGTTTCAATGTGAAAGGCCAAATGGCTGTCAAACACTTTTGTATATGTTATTCAATAAGACATATAGTGGCTTAGTTAGCCACACATAGTAATTTTGATCACATTTGTAAAACATAGGAAATTTCTATTTGTGGCCTCTTTGTAGTGTGTTATTTTCAAGGTACTCAGCTGGTCCGTGGAGAGTTCTGTGCACATCATCCAAACCTCTCATTTCTACTCTAAGAGCATAATGATAAAGTTGTCTTAAAAGGGAATTCATTGTCCAGTACAAGCAATATAGGGGCATAGCGATGGTCAATGCGATAGGTTTTCATTGCTACATGATCATGGAAATCGTTTGACTGTGTGTTGATCACACACCGTCATTTAAATGACGTTAATCTTGAAATTGTTTGCAATGCTTGTAGCAAAATTCACGAAAGCATAACTAATTGAGCATCGCTTATACGACTTATAAGAGACCATTGCATATGTGAGGCTCACTTGCGTCTCATATGTGATGCTCACTTGCATCCCTTATGTGATGTAGTCGAGCAACACTTACAAGACATGTTGCATGATTGCATATTCGATAGTGGTGTTGGATAAAAAAAATGTTGGACCACTCTTTGATCATCATTTTATGCTTCTCCCCCCTTCTTTCTAGCTCTTTCTCTTTGAATTTCTATATATCTCTCTCTCTTTCTCTTTTTTCCTCTCTTTTGATCTCTCTCTCTCTCTCTCTCTCTCTCTCTCTCTCTCTGTATTGCAGGTTATATTGTGCTACATTGCAATTTCAACACCACTAGTATCAGCATAGTTCACAAAAAAACAAAATTGTTGTTGTGCAGGTAGAGAAAGCACCTCTTATTCCCGAAAGTTTGTGGCTTGTTAGTGGCATCCTCTAAGGCTTACATCCAAGGTTGTGACCAAGGAAGCAACCGCAGCATACCTAGTCATCAAATTCATGGAAGTCACGGTTGTCATCATCCGCTATTTATGAGGAAGGACTTCAACCATCAAGGAAGACAAAGTACTAGTACTTCCCAAGAGTTCACCAATTCTAGTAACATTCCCCCAAGGCATGTAGAAGGAAGATTTTATGGGATTTCTTCCTACAAAGGGAACAATATATGTGAAAGTTATCCCCAAAAAGCTCGAGCCTTGAATAAAATTCAAGCTTCTATGCCAAATGGAGTGATTTTGATACATAGTTCCTTGATGAAAGCTCTCCATTTTTGAGTTTGTGATAGACAAGAACGATGATGAAGGCTCGACAACTAGCTATATGAAGCTCAAACATAGAGAATCTTCATATCCTTGTTCCTCCCAGCCATGTATTATAAATCCATTAGGATTCTCTCAAACTTCCCTTACATGAATTCCCTCAAAGTTAGCATCACACATGGGTGCCACATGGCACTCATGTATGTGCCCTCCTATAAGAACATAAGAGATGATTCACACCATCTCTCTTATGCTGACTCCCATATAAAATTTCCTTCCCCTTAATCCCATTTTTTTCCTCAAAAAAGGTTTTGGAAGGTCTTACAAAAAGAGAGAATAAATGTAATAGCACTCTCACTACATCCCCATGTATATGAAGTTCATGGTCATAACTCTGTGTTGTTTCCCCGTATCCTTCCCCTTAAGAAGACTCTTGGGAAGGTAATCTAAAGTTGGGAAACCATCTCTAAAGCATAGAAACTCGCTCCCATGTAGCATTATCTTCTTAAATATGTTTCCACTGTACTAGACACTCTTCATATATGTGACTTCTGGTCCATTTTTCTCGAGTGCATAGTATGCTCTCAGGCCCATGTAAAATTGGTTGAGTAGAAACAGGCTCTACTACCTCACTATCTAGAATGATGTTGTTTGATTCATCCAGCCTTCTCTTAAGACAACTAACATCATAAATCATGAACTATCACTTAGTTACTTAAAAGCTAGTTACTTATTAGCTATCACTAACTTTTTCTTTTAGCTAGCTTAAGCTTATAATATTAATCAATAGCTATTAGTAGCTTACAATTCTCATGTAATAACTAATACTACTGATTAGCTTCTAGTCTGTGAGTTACTTATTAGCTAATACTAATTACTTATGACTTAATAGATATCAATTAGTTACTTATTAGTTACTTATTAGCTAAAGCTAGTTAGTTATTAGTTATAGTTAGTTACTTATTACTTATTATCTATCACTTAGTTACTTAATAGTTACTTCTTAAAAGCGAGTTACTTATCAATTATCACTAACTTGTTCTATTAGCCGGTTTTAGCTTATAATAATGATTAATAGCTATTAATAGCTTACAACTCTCATGTAATAGCTAATATTATTGATTAGCTTCTAATTTTTGAGTTACGTATTAGCTAATACTAGTTATTTATTACTTATTAGCTTTCACTTAGTTACTTATTAGTTAAGTATTAGCTAAAGCTAGTTACTTATTAGCTATAGCTAGTTACCTAAAAACAAGATGATGAGGTTTTCTCAAAACAACTTAGTCACTATGATAATGAACAACATTAAAGTTTTGCATTAGCATCATAATAAGTGTGAAGATATGGATATGCATCAGGTTTCAGACCCAAAGTCCGAGATATCTAGCAAAGGTAAGAGCAAAAGGAAATATGTTGTCAAGGGATCTAGTACATCCATTAAGCCACCTATGAATCATAAAAAATGATGTCCAATTGGATAGGAATATTATTTAGATCTTTTGTTGTTGTTTTTGCTTTGAAATGTTGCATCATAAGTTCTGGTTTGAAGATAAATTCTTGCTTTATTACTGATGGATTTGATTAAAATAGTTTCTCTCAACACCAAGGGTTTAATAGATCCTATGATGGGAAAGATTTTTAATAAGTGGTTGAGGGATATCTCCCTTATATCATTTGTCTTCAAGAACTTAAAGTGGGCAGTTTTGATCTTCAATAAAATTAACAAGTTGGTTCAACCAGACATAAGTGGTATTTCACTAGACATTATAATGCTTAAAGAGGTGCCTCCATTGGTATATTTTCAGACCTTGCTCATCTTGTTAAAGATTGTTTTTATAGTGACACCAATGAATGGGCTGCTTTTGAGTGTATGGACCCTCTAAATTATATTGTTGATAGTATCTATGCTGCCAGTAATTGCGTTGACATGTCTAAATTTCACTTATCCACAAATGCCAAAGCAGAGAGTCCAATCTGTCGCATTCTCTGAGAAGTACTACATTCCTAGACCACAATCATGGATGAAGGTTACTCCACATTGAGTGGATCACCTTCGACGAGGACTTGGAAACTCTGAAGTTTGAAAAGCAATGCTACGAATCTTCTTGCCACACCACATCTCTTACAAGTACCATGTTGAATGCCATAGTTTTTGGTAGTATCTATCTTCTCGCTTCATGGATGCCTAACAAAAGCGTGAAAGCATGGGAATGGTTAGAACAAGTTATTTGTTGGAAAACATTAGTTAGCTTCCATTAGTTAGCTACCTTCCATTAGTCATTTTAAGAAGCTCATTGTTAAATGCACAAATATTCATTTTGTTCATGTTTTAATGTGAATTACTTTCTTATTACAAACCCACTATGTCGCGTGGGAATTGCAAAAAATGGGGTGCGTATCAAGTTACTGAAGCATACTAGGAATCACAAATAATGGGGTGCAGGTCAAGTTAATGATGGTTTTGTATTGTGTGAGTTTTCATGACAATCACAAATTCCTAGTCAATCGTTTTGCTCTCCTTCTACACAACAGAAACCAAAAACATCCTTATGATAGAGGCGAATAGCTTCCTTTTGCACGACAAAGGCTGACAAAGGAGCCTGCTTGTTGGGATTCTACTTGCTGCGAATCTCAATTTTCTCTTCTCTTGCAAATTGTAAGCTATCTCTTCTCTTGTTCCGAATGTTGGCAAAGTGCCCAACGGAGGATCACCTCGTTGGTATTCAGCTTGATTGCTATTCTCATTTCCATCTTCTATTGCAAGTTGTCAACTAACAGTTCTCTTGTTGATATTCAGCTTGTTGTGATAGAGGCCGAGTGACGATCATCCCATTGGTATTTAGCTTGTTCTTATTCTCATTTCTCTCTTCTACTGTATTTTTCCAGCTAGGTAGATGGTTGCAAATAATGACAACATGGTATGTGATGAACAAAAAGTCATTAGAAGGTATTGCTCTGAAGGCAAAACAAAATATAGAGAATCGATAAGGTTGAAGCATCAAAAGTTGGAGGAAATGAGAGAAACTAAGCTAAGTCTCACCACATTGACCATCTTCATGCTACATTCATATAGCAAAGAGTTACTCACAGTATTACAAGGAAGATACTATCTCATATTTGGGCACTAACAATGTACTTAAATGAATAGGAGAAAACAATGGTTTTAAAAGGAATATTGCAAAGCTCTTTGTTTAATACAGAATGTGAACTAGAAGGATGGATTGATGGCCAAATCTTTGATGACCTCATATTGAAAAGATCAATTTTGATGATGCTACTCAAGAGTGATTCCATTTTTGGCAGAGATCATTTGAGCATTTCTATGCCATCAAAGTTGTTGGGTGTTAGGAGAAAAGTCAAATATGACACAATAGGTTGATTATACAACACAGATAATGACAAAAGTTACTTGAAGATGACTATGAGACCGAGACCGGTTAAACTAATTTGTAAAGAGGTTAAGGAACAACTTTTCACATTTTTGGATGAATGAGAGTAGGATTTTGTAGAGAAGAAGGATATATGCACGAAGAGACTTGGGCCAAATAATTATGAGGAACATATTGTCCATTTGCTTGATTTATCACAAGTAAACAAGTAATTATTGATTATTAACTAGTGATAGCTTATGTTACTTCTTAGCTATCACTACCTTATATCATTAGCTACTTATAGTTTATATTTCCCCTTTAACCATTGGGATTTCTAATCTATTAGTAGCTAGAGATATCACTACCTTATACCATTAGCTATTTTATATTATGGAGCTACCAATGCCTATTACTAAGTTATATTATTAAACATCTAGTTTATTATTGTTTATTAAATAGCTATATTATGGTTTATTAGCTTCTAATAGCTAATAATTATAATCTATTAGTTAGGAGATAGCTTATATTATGTATTACCTTCTAATTTGTTAGCTTCTAATACATATTAGCCTCTAATTTGTTAGCTCATATATTACTTCTTAAAAGCTAGCTACTTTTTAAAAGCTAATAGTGTTGTTCTATCAGCTAGAGATAGCTACTAACTATGGCTACCATACATTATTTAGCAACTATGACTTTTTATTAGTGTTTATGAGCTACTATTAGCTTATATTACTTATTAACTATCACTAAAATGTTTTATTTGCTAGCATTAGGTTAAAATATTTATTAGCTAGCACTAACTTGTTTTGCTAGCTAGCATTATCTTATATTACTTATTAGCTATCACTAACATGTTATATAAGCTAGCTTTAGCTTATAATATTGATCAAAAGCTATGAAGAGCTTATAATTCTAATGTAATAGCTAATACTAGTTACTTATTACTTATTAATTGTGACTTAGTTACTTATTAGCTAAATCTAGTTACTTATTAGCTATAGCTAGTCATTTATTACTTATAAGCTATCACTTTGCACAAAATAGACTGATAGAGGAGCCAACTTGTTGGGATTAAGCATGTTGTGAATCTCAATTTCCACTTCTCTTGTACGTTTTAAGCTATCTCTTCTCTTGTTCCTATTTCCTATTCAACTTGTTGGCACAAAGGCCGACAAAGGATCAACTCGTTGGTATTCATATTGATTGCTATTCTCATTTCCCTCTTCTGTTGCATGTTTTCAACTAACACTTCTCTTGTTGATATTCAGCTTGTTGGGATAGAGGCGGAGGCACGATCAGCCCATTAGTATTTAGCTTGTTCTTATTCTTATTTCTCTCTACTATTGCATTTTACTAGGTAGCTAGATGGTTGCAAATAATGACAACATGGTATCTGATGAGCAATAAGTCATTAGAATGTATTGGTCTGAAGGCAAAAGAAAGTATAGAGAATCCATAAGGTTGAAGCATCAAAACTTGGAGACGAGAGAAACAAAGCTAAGTCTCACCACATTAGATCCTCTTCATGCTACATTGGTGCAGTTTAATGAACAGGAGAAAACAATGGTTATAAAAGGAATATTGCAAAGCTCATTGCTAAATACAGAATGTAAACCAAGGCCAAATCTCAGATGTTTTATTAGCTTATATTATGTATGAGCTGCTAGTATGTTAGCTTCTAATTTGTTAGCTCATATATTACTTCTTAAAAGATAGTTACTTTCTAAAAGCTTATAGTGTTGATCTATCAGCTAGAGATAGCTACTAGCTATGGCTACCATACATTATTTAGCAACTATGACTTTATATTAGTGTTTATAAGCTATTGTTAGGTTATATTAATTGTGAGCTAGTGTTTGGTTGTTTGATTAGCTAGCATTAGCTCATATTACTTATTGACTATCACTAACATGTTTTATTAGCTATCATTAGCTTATATTATTTTTTAGCTAGCACTAACTTGTTTTGTTCTCTAGCGTTATCTTATATTACTTATTAGCTATCACCTTACTGATTACTTCTTAAAAGCTAGTTACTTATTAGCTATCACTAACTTGTTCTATTAGCTAACTTTAGCTTATAATACTGATTAGTAGCTATTAATAGCTTACAATTCTGATGTAATAGCTGATACTATTGATTAGCTTCTAATCTGTGAGCTACTTATTAGCTAATACTAGTTACTTATTAGTTATTATCTATCACTTAGTTACTTATAAGTTACTTATTAGCTAAAGCTAGTTACTTATTAGCTATCACTAACTTGTTCTATTAGCTAGTTTTGGCTTAGAATCCTGATTAATATGTATGAATAGCTTATTAGCTATCACTTAGTTACTTATTAGCTAAAGCTAGTTACTTCTTAAAATCTAGTTGCTTATTAGCCATGACTAACTTATTCTATTAGCTAGCTTTAGCTTATGATTCTAAGTATTAGCTAATAATATTGATTAGCTTACATTTTTTAGCTAGCTCTAGCTCATAATACTAATCAAAAGCTATTAAGAGCTAATAATTCTAATATAATAGCTAATATTAGTTACTAATTACTTATAAGCTATCACTTAGTTACTTATTAGTTACTTATTAGCTAAAGCTAGTTGCATATTAGCTATAGCTAATTACTTATTAATTATTAGAAATCACTTAGTTACTTATTAGTTACTTATTAAAACCTAGTTACTTATTAGCCATCACTAACTTGTTCTATTAGCTAGCTTTAGCTTATATTACTGATTAATAGTTACTAATAGCTTACAATTCTCATGTAATAGCTAGTACTACTGATTAGATTCAAAATTGTAAGTTACTTATTAGCAAATACTAGTTACTTATTACCTGTTAGCTATCATTTAGTTACTTATTAGTTACTTATTAGCTAAAGCTAATTACTTTTTTTTTTAATATAAAGGAAGTTCGGCAATAGCCTACTCTCCCGGACTTGAATTAAATTAAGAAACAAAGGTACAATAGAAGGGGACTAGTGCCCACGGGACCCCCCAAATCCCACAAAGCAGGGGAAGCTTGACTGAAACCTAGGTTGCATTACAGAGAAGGTTAATCACCCTCTCATCGCCCTCATGCGGGGCCCACTTGGGTTTGAGCTTGTTGTTGATCAAAAGGAGGACTTGATGGTGCCTGAAGGGGGGGGACTTCTTACTGTTAACAATCCTTTTGCCAAGGAGGAATAGTGATTTCTCAATCGACCACTCCCTGGGGGGATCGCCGAAGTTGAGAGCACACCTCTCCTGCCAAATTTTCCACAGGACTTCCCCTCTGATGGCGTTCCAGAGAGTCGCAGAGCAGCCGATCGCTTCTCCCAAAAGGACTTGTTTCCAACTAAGCTGTTTTTGAAGTCTGATTTTCATTCCAACCGTCTGCCAGATTCTATAGGAGTTGGGGCAAGTAAGGAAGATGTGTGGGACATCTTCGATAGCACGGTGGCAACGTTTGCACCAAGGAGGGATCCCACAAAGCTTGCTAGCCTTATGGTTGGTCCAAATTCCTCGATGAAGAATTTGCCATAAGAGGACAGACTTCTTAATCTCTATAAGGGGGTGCCAGATACCCATGAATTTCATGTCCCACCGAAGCCGCGTCCAAGACAGGCACCACTTCTTGTTGAGGCTGATCTGGAGGTCAGTCGTTCCTTTGATGTTCGGGATTTTGAGTAGGCTGTTTCCATTGTGCCATTTGAGACCAAGCGAGTTCGGTGTGTCGTGTCCCATGAGAAGGTGAGTCTTGTGACGATCCCAAGCGAGGCATCTGCTTTGCAAAGTGTTCCATTCTTCGTAGGAGATGTTTGTGTGAGGGTCAATATCCTCGAAGTTGATCCAGCTGTTGGTGTCATGTTTCCAGAGGTCTTTCCATTTTTTGAATCCTTTGTTCCATAACTTCTTGGCATTTTGAATGTTCCACGACTCCACACTCCGGATGCCATGTATCGGAAACCATATAGAGTCGTTTTGTCTGACTCCGGCCGCCCACTTCCAGTCCTCACTAATTCTTGTGAAGCTTTTGACTTTATTCCAGCCCTTCCAAAGGGATCACACGAGATTGGAGCCTTTCGGGAAGACGGGGATCGGGGAGAATAGCAGGGTCATGATGTCAAGATTCTTCCAGTTCGGGAACCCCATGAGGGCCAACTCATTCTTGTTTCTGAAGATCAGCTTGGCCCACGAGGCCTCCCTATTGCACCAAGCCTTAATCATCCATTTGGCTGCCAGTTTGTTAGCCATACACCCAATGTCTAGGATACCAAGCCCCCCGCTATCTCTAGGGCTAGTGCAGATGGCCCATTTGATTTTAGGCACCCCCCTTCTGTTATGATCGCCCGTCCAAAGAAAGTTTCTACAAATACTATTCAGTTTGGACAGGCCTTGCTCATTCGGTCTCCAACAAGAGAGGAAATAGATGGTAGACGAGAGGAGGAACGTGTTGATAACCATCGCACGTCCAGCGAGATTGATTTGCATACCTCTCCAATAGTTAAGCTTGTTTTCGAGTTTGGCCAGCACCCAGTTCCATCGCTGCTCCATAGAGACGCCAAACCCCAAGGGGATTCCAAGAAGTCGAAAGATTTGGCCCTGCGGAATGATTTGACAGCCATGATCAGTGAGAAAGCCAGGCTGATGTCCCACAATAGCCCTAAAGGCGGTCTTAGAGTGGTTGATTTTGGATCCAGAGGCATCACAAAAGGTAGCAAGACACCTCCAGAAAGTCTCCAGACTGGTATTATCATTGTGAACGAACGCGTTCATATCATCGGCAAAAAGTCTCATGATGATTTGATTGTGGACGTGAGGCAGCCGGAGGCCTTTGATGTTGCCAGCCTCCACATGATGTGCCACAAGTCTACTCAGCCCCTCAGTGGCGATGGCAAAAAGAAGGGGGGCCAGAGGGCACCCTTGTCTAATAGATCTTTTAAGGTGGATCGCCTTCGAAAGTTTGCCGTTAACGTTAATTTGGGTCGTTGCGTTTCCGAGAAGGGTCGCGATCATCTTGGTGAATTTCTGACTACATCCGAGATCTTGGAGCGACTGCAGAATATAGTCCCATTCTAGCCTGTCGTAGGCTTTGTCAAAGTCGATCTTGAGGAAGACCACATCTTGATTAGACTCATTTGCAAATTGAATACCTTCCCAAATATCCATAATGGTTTCCAGGATAGACCTGCCTTTGATGAAACCTTTTTGGTCCTCACTAAGCCAAGATCTCAGGTGGCACGAGAGTCTGTTGGCGATGACTTTGGCGATGATCTTGTATCCTGTTTGGAGCATCGTAATAGGCCGCCAGTTCTCGATTCTGTTCTTTTCCCCCTTCTTATGTATCAACTTGATAATTCCATTATTTAGACAAGAAGGAAGAGCACCAAACATTAACGCTTCTTGCCAAACCATCCGAAGAGGGGTGGCAACCACCAGCTTGAAGGATTTAAAGAACTCGTTAGTGAGTCCGTCGGGTCCCGGGCTTTTACTGAGAGGGAGGGCATCAATGACCTCAATGATTTCTGATTCAGAGATAGGGGCATGAAGCAGGGAGTGGAGGTTGGGTGGTATTCTCCGGGGGGAAATCCTAGAGATGGCAGCCATACAGTCCCTTCTATGGTGGGAGAGGGGGTTCGAGGTTCCCAGGAGTCTCGTGAAGTGCCCTTCGATGATGCCGAAATTATCTTCTTCCGAACTGCATACATTGCCATGTGGATCTAGCAGTAGGGGGATCGATTCTCTGTTGTGTTTCCTTTTAAGGATACGGCACATCTCTTTGGTGGGTTTGTCGGCTTTGCCAGCCCACCACTCCTTGAAGAAGATTTGCAAGTTTTTCCTTTGTATTTCTTCCTCGTATCTCAACACTGCTCTGATTTTTCGGAGACCTTTCTGGGCTTGGCGTTTTCCTTTGTTCACTTCCTCCTCGAGCCGCCAGAGTCTGTGGTAAAGAGCTTCCCTACGAGCCCGCCGCACAGTCTCGAGCATCTTCTTAGTTCTGATCATGATCTTACGAGACTTGTCGACCGCACTTCTCCAGCACTTGGCTGGGGCCAAGCCAGAGGCGAACGCCACCTTCCACACATCGGCAATCTCTCGATGGACAGAGGGGAGAGAGAAGGTGGTAGCGTTGGCATGGAACCACGGAGCCTTGCGGATCTTGTTGGAAGGATGAAAAGTGATAACGATCGGGTAGTGATCAGAGATAGTGAGGTCAGTGCGTTGCGTGATGGTAGGGTGGCCCCACTGGTGAGTAAAACTCTGAGAGATGTAGCATCTATCGAGTCTAGCTTTCCTCAGGTCCTCGCCCGCTTGGAGATTCGACCAAGAAAAGCCATTCGAGTCTTTGAATTCAACTAGATCCAAGTGGAGTTTGGTCATGTCCCACGTTTCTTTCTCCCGACTGTCGATGACCCTGCCCTTGCCCATCCATCTGTCCATAGGGTCCTCCACCATGTTGAAGTCTCCACATATAAGCATGTTGTGGGGAAGCGAGTCTAAGGATGCCCAAGTGTTCAGTCTCTCCAAATCCCCGTTAGGGGCGTACAAAGAAACCATAGTAACACAAAGAGGAGCACCAAAAGAAACAGCAATCCAACGGTGACTTACATCTTCAATGGAGTTCTCAAGCTTTTCAAACCAGAGTTGTTTAACACCGATAACCGTTCCTCCAGACCCCCGCTGGTGCTTCGTTGGGATCCCGAGGAGACCTGTCTGAGCCGTTTCTGGAGGTCTTCTCCGTCAATTTTAATCTCTTGAATACATATAAAGTCTGGGTTTAAGCTAATGTTGCGAAGCCATTGACCAATGATGGTCGCTCTTGAGGGGTCGGTTAGCCCTCTAGCATTTAGCAAGATGACAATCATTTTTGTATTGATCCCTCTTTGCGGGAGGGAGCTTTGTCCTTTCTTCTCTTGGCTTCATCTTTCTTTTTCGCTGGGATCTGGTCCCGACTTAGAAATCGGTTCTTGTGGGGGCTTTTCCAGGGTAACTCCATAGGCTGTTTTCCTTTGCGGGATGCCCCTTGCTGGGGAGACTTGGGCCCCGTGCTCGGCACCGTTTCCGGGATCGTCGATCCAATGATGGAACTTTCGCTATCCATGTTGTCTTCGTTACTAATGGTGAAACCATCTTCTTTGCTTGTAGTGTAACCCTCCTGGGGGGTTTCTTTATTGTCAGGGATCTCTAGGGCTTTGTCGTAGGTGTCTACCTCAAGTAGCTTCCCACCTGGGTAGTCAAGCTCATTGATCTCCTTTCCTAGATTGCAATACAAATTGCTGTAGTGGGTAAGTGGCAGGTTATTTCTCTCACCGTTGGCCCTAGGGCTTCTTTTCCTTCTCCTTCTAACTTCAATAAAGCCATCAGCATCAGCTTGTGGATTAAGGAGGCCCTTGCTTTCCCCTTCCTTGGTCGAGTGGGTCACATCGCCAATGTTGTCTTGAGCAGTTTTGGAGGCTTCTTGAACTCGCTTGTTTTTTTGCCTGGAAGGGCAATCTTTAATCCTGTGACCTTGTTGGCCACAACGAAAGCACGCGTTGGGAAGGTTTTTGTAGGCGATGTCCTGCTCCCATACATCTCCTTCGCCCATGTCCACTTTGATCAATGATGGAAGCGGCGAACTGAGGTCGGCCTCGACACAGATTTGGGGGTGCCACCTAGCATTGAACGAGTGTCTTGCACCTTCATAGATGAGACCACCAATGTCTTCACGTGAAGCCAGCGGCTTGCCGATAGGAGAGACAATGTCCCACACGAAGTTGTACAAGAAGTAAGGAAGGTTAGGGAGCTCAACCCAAAGAGGGTACCGAAGCGATTTCGATTTGTCGGGAGTAAAGTCCGGGGACCATCTGAATAGGCACAGGGTCGCCCGACCGAACTGCCAGGTGCCAATGCTAAGGGCTTGGAACGCCATCTCTTCATTTTCAAAGACTAGTAGCATGCGGTTCGCTGGTAAGAACTGACATTTGCTAACAATTAGTCCTCGAGGGAACCACTCTTTTCGAAGCCATTGTTGCACAGTTTCGAGCGGGGGCCTAGGGCCAAACACTTGGCCGACGAGGCAAACTTTCTTGAGCTCCTCCTGAGCAGACAGGACTGCGGGTCTACTGAGGGATACGATGGGGGATTCAACACTTTCGGATGCCCCAGGGGCGGCACACGACCCCCCCTCCAGCAGAGCGGCCAGGATATCGATCTCCCCAGGGGGGGGCCCGATTACTTTTCACGAGAGAGGATGATGCCACATCCATGGCCAAAAGGAACTTGCACCACTTTTACTTTTCAATACCCAAAGGCAAAACCCTCCAACATGGAGAGAAAACTGGCCACAAACAAGGAAGACTCCCCCTTCCGATCACAACGAAGCCTGACGCTCCTTTTTTAATGGGAAAGACTAAGGCCAAAAATCCCACAAAAAAGGGAAGCTCTCTTCTTCTTTTTTCGAATCTTTTCTCTTTTTCTTTTTCTTCTTTCTCTTTTTTTTTCTTTTATTTTTTTTTTCTTTTTCTTTTTTTTCTCTTTTTTCTTTTCAAAGCACTAAAGCGAAAAAAAACCCAAGGTCATCCCGCATTAGTGGGCTCGCTCTCCTTTTTTATTCGTTTTCTCTTTTTCTACGAAATTTTTGTCTACCTCTTTTTTCTCTCTCTTTTTTTCTTTTCTTTCTTTTTAGAACTCACCCGGAAAACCGTAAGTCCACCAGCGGTAACACCCGCCTCGAACTGTTACTGGAAGATGCACCCCACTGGAAGAAGGAGCCGAGACTTCAGCGATGGCGCGATTGACAGATGCTTCATGTGGAGAGAGCGATGGCACAATTGATAGATGCTTCATGCGACTGGTTGATTACAACGCGACCGATTGATTGCAACAAGTGTTGTGAACTGCGCTAAAGATGACAGTGAGGCTGAGGTGTTTGAGCTGACGGTGGTTCGGTGTGCTGTCGGAAGTGGTTTAAGGATCTACTCTTTGTGGGCACTGACGGAGGGTCAGTGCAACAGTGCAGAAGCTATCGGAGACCTTCTGGCAACGAACTCAAAAGCTGTCGGCGCTGTTGACGGTGCTGGGCGTGTCGCTGGACGCGGGTGTCGCGGGAGCCCACCTATCGCGGGAGTGTCGCCGTAGCGCGCGTGTCGTGTAGCTTTCGAGGTGTCGCGGGGGAGCAGTCGGAGTGTCGCAGGGTGCGGGTGTCGCGGGAGCCCACCTATCGCGGGAGCCCACCTATCGCGGGCTGTCGGGTGTCGCCGTAGCGCTCGTGTTGCCGGGGTTGCTTTCGAGGTGTCGCGGGGGAGCAGTCGGGGCGCGGGTGTCGCGGGAGCCCACCTTTCGCGGGCAGTCGGGGTTGCTTTCGAGGTGTCGCCGGGGCCTTCGAGGTGTCGCGGGGAAGCTTTTTAGATGCCCCAAAGCTAATTACTTATTAGCTATAGCTAGTTACTTATTAATTATTAGCTATCTTTTAGTTACTTATTAATTACTTCTTAAAAGCTAGTTACTTATTAGCTATCACTAACTTTTTCTATTAGCTAGCTTTAGCTTATAATATTAATCAATAGCTATTAATAGCTTACAATTCTCATGTAATAGCTAATACTAGTGTTATGGAGTACCCCTAAGGGAGGTGTGAACCACCTCTAAGTTTATTATTAGGTGGGCTCACACATGAGGGCCATGTGGCACCCATGGGTGAAGCCATGTGGGGGGATGACTCACAATTATGAAGAGAGAGAGAGAGAGTAACTAATTAGCACTACGTGGTTGGGCGGCAGTACGAAGCAACGGATCTCCGTGTGTGACCTCGAGAGGCGCAATCTCTGAGCAGGAGACGACAAAAAAAACTGGGGAGTTCATCGGAGCTTGACATTGGTATCAGGGAGCTCATCGGAGCTTGACATTGGTATCAGAGCCAGACGGTGAACGGGACAACGCTCATCAAGAACCGACGGACGGCCCACAGACACATCAAACGAGGCGCCCACACCAGACGACCAGCAGTCGCCGCCTGCGCGCAGAGAGGAGAGTCCAGTCCTCTTCCCTCCAATCATTCAAGCCCGCAGGCGTCCGCCAGCCCACGGGGGGGGGGGGGGGGGGGGCCTTGCTCCTCCTTCCCCACTCCTGGATGGCCAAAGCTCTTTAGAGCTTTCTATTCATACTCCTAAAATTCAGCTGCGCATGAATATGTGGGATAGGAACACTCGTTGACAGCTCTTCGACTTCGAATTGACAGTGAGCTCAGAAGTGGACTAGGACATATTCGAAGTTTTTTTTTTCCGAGAATCTTGAAGCTTGAAGATGATGTTATAGATTAAAATGTTGGCCAAATGATTATGCATCTATGTATTATGGGCTGTGGTTGTCGGATGGGGGTGGGGATTTGATGAAAGAAGTTTTCATTCCTCAGTTTTGAGCTTCTCAAAGTCATCCATTTATGAAGATGAACTAGACTTTCACTTCACATTAGTGACATACCCGACTTCTCCGCACCACATCTTCTTCATACCATATCGGATTTCAAAAATCTTGGTCACATTTCGAAGCTACATTTCTAAGCTTTGCTCAGAGACCATCGGTGTTGGATTTGGATGAGATTTACCCCATCAAAATCTCTCTGCAGCGCTTCAGGAGGAACTAGGCGGCCACTCCCGGGCCTAGTTTTTCATCATCCGGACTCCAAATCCAATTTTTTCACTTGGGATAGTCTCAAATTCTTGAAGTGCAGGTGTTGGGCAACAATTTGTGGACTGGCGAGGATTGGAATATCTCTGAAATTATTCAGTTGCATTCTGTTTGCCCGTTTGAGGCTTTTTCTACACACTTTTGGTGTTGTTGTGGATGGTTTATGGTGTCTAGAACCTCCCCGGACCAAGCGGACATTTCCAATTTTCTTTTGGGACTGGCGAGGAATCAAAATCAGCGGCTTGAAGCATCAAAGAACACTTGGATTACGCTTCCGCAACTCTACTTTGTATCAGGGAAGTGCTCTTGTGTTATATTTCTCTTCTTCTTGCATATTTAAACTCTACTTCCATTCATTTTCATACACTCTAGTTAGCAAACGGGGGAAGGGTACTTAAACATGGAAACTAAGGGCAAACAAGTAGTTGAGACCACTTCTCCACCTAGAGAGCAACTAGAGGATCCTGATGCTAGGATGGAAGAAGTAGAGTTAGGACAAGAAATAGAAGAGAATTTAGAAGAAAAAGAGCCTTCACAGCAAGAGTATACTTATGAAGAGCTTATAGATGAATTTGTCACTCGTGACCAATTCATTGATTTGAAAGAGCAAACCCTTAAGTTAGAGAAAGATTTGGGTAGCATTACATCTCTTATACAGCAGCTTAAGTCTCAAATGATCTCCCTTGAGACTAGTGTCACCTCTTTCCTAGCTAGGAAGGAAAGAGAGACTCCTACCATTCCTCTAGAGATTACTAGGAAAGAGACCTCTCTTCCTAGTAAGCATAAAGGAGAGAGCTCTAGGGAAGCTCCCCTCCTGAAAGACTTGAAGCCACCTACCTTCACGGGGGATGACCGAGACAGGAATAAGGATGCAATCTACACTTTTTTACAAAAGTGGCATGATTTGCATCAATTGAAGGGCACCCCACCTGAGTATCGTGTGCTAGAGGCGAGTCTTTCCCTCGGCCCACGTGCTTATAAGTGGTGGATGAGTCTTAAGGAGGCGAACTCTATCCCTAGTGACTGGACTCAGTTTGAGACTCTTTTCCTAAAAGAGTTTCTTCCTGAAAATGAAGAGGAGAGGAATTGGGATGAGTGGGATAGGATTACTCAAAGAGGCAGGCCTCTTTCAGTCTATCTATCCCACTATAGAGAGATCACTTTGAAGCTTAAGGGTCTAGATGATTTTCAGAAGATCAGAGGGTTTGTTAGGGGCTTGGATAAAGCCATAAAGAGGGAAGTCAGGAGGAATGCACCTAAGACGTTTGAGGAGGCGATCAAATATGCACAGATATATGAGGACCATAACCGTCCTCAGTATACTCCTATGGAGACGGATCAGCCCCTTAAACCTCTTAGCACCACTAAATTTAAGAAAAAGTTGCCTTTTGGGAAAAACAAGGTTTTTATTAAAAAACAAAGATCACAAGGGCCTAAGCTATCCACAGACCAGTTTGAGAAGGCCAAAAGAGAGAACCTGTGTTTTAGGTGCCTATCCCCTAGCCATTTGCAGTGGAACTGTCCACTCAAGAAGGGGGAAGAAAAGAAGAAAGGACCAGAGTCTAGTACGGCTCCTGAAAGGGGCAAAAAGGCGGTCCACCTAGTGCAGACCCTTCCCATTCATGGCACCACTCAGATGGTTTCCCACCTTTGAGATGATCTCACATGAGACTTCTTAAGGGGAAGGATACGAGGAAACAACACACAGAGATGACCATGTACATAGAGTGCATGGGGTTCAGGGGAGTCCGAGTATTTGCTTCTACCATCATGGACATTTCATCTACATTTTCGAGGACGAAAATGCTTTCAAGGGGAAGGAAATGTCATATTACGGATGCACACTCTTGAGTGAGGTGGCAAGAATACCACATGGCATCACTAAGGGCATTATGCCCATTTGGTAGAAGGGGGAGAGAGCAATCTCTTTGAGTAGAGAGATTATTAGTATTACACTTAGTGGTTTTGAGGGCTCTCTCACTATCTCTAAAGAGAATACAAGTAGAAGCTCGGGCGTGGCTGGGAGGCGAACACTCTCTGTGTAGGACGTCTTCGCGTAGCTCATGGCCGCTATGAGTGGCAAATAGCAAAAGTATCTAAGATTGGTATCAGAGCGAAACGATCCCAGGCGTTCTCGCGTGTGCAGATGGAGGGAATCGATCCCTGGTGGCTGCTATGAAAAGCGCAAGCTCTATCAAGTAGGCTATGCTCACATGATGAAGGTAATATCTCTCCTTTCCTACATATTGCGACGTCCGGAAGCTGCTGCTGCCCTTGAGCCTTTGGAGGAAGAGATATACATTCTCTTCACTCCCTCCTTCTAGATTTGTTGGCTAGCTATAGATGGTGGCTAGAGGAACAGCTTACCTCATTTCATATGAGAAACATCGTTTAACTTCATAATCATGAAGCAGGAGTAAGAAGGATTGGCAATAAGGAAAGATGAAAGAGGAAAAGAAAGAAGGTAAATGGTTAGGTGTAAAGACCATGCAAAGCATGGAGGCTTTCCATTACACTACTTGTTAGATAAGTTGAGAGAAGGAAATAACAAGCCTCATGAGTTAGGTACTTGAGTCGTAGGTTCGCAGCCTCCGTTTTGGACGAGGAAGAGGAGGGAGAAATCCTCAGCTTTTGTGAAGGGTTTGAGAGACCATCCTTTGAGGCAAATCCTATTTATGGAGAGTATGATATATATATTCTCATCTCGAGTTAAGAATCCCCTCAAATTACAAGAAAGAATAAGCTTTAGGCACTTTCAAAGTAGCCTACTTTTATGATTTTAGTATAAAATTTCAGGGGCTATTTTTGATAAGTAGCCATTTAGGGAAGGGGAAATGAAGCGGGATTTTTCATGGATTTATGGAAAAAACCATGCACACCTATAGTCTAGCATATGGACTTCCATTTAAGATTAACAAAATCCATAAGATACCTCAGTTTGATGGGAGTTTGAAGCTCCACAAAACCCCCTTCCATCACAGTTTGATAAAAAATTTCAGCACCTAAATCTAAGAAATTCCCATTTTGAAAGAGGGAAAAAGAGGTGCAATAGCTACGGATGGATGGGAAAAAGTATATTTACTGAGAGTATGGTGTATGGACTTCTTAGACGAATTATTAGATTCATCAAAATGATAAGCTAAGGAGGAATTTTATTTCCTCAAAGACCCCCTTCCCGTACTTTTGGAAAATTTCAGAAATTAATCTTTTGCCAAACTCCACTTCTTGGAGTAAGAAAAAGATCATTTAGAGGCTTTCCATGGATTATTGTGCATAATCCAAGAGAAATCCACATTTAAAGTGGATTAGAAGCTTGCTAAAAGCTCCCATCTAAGTTTTTGCATAAAAGCAAAAATCTTGCTTTAGGCCTCTTTTGGGGAGTGAATTAGCATGCACGAAGGGAGGATTTGGAAAGGTGAAACTAGGCCTTGGCATATTCATATACCACTCTCTGAGATTATGGAGAGAATTTTAGGATTTGCATGATGGAAGAATGCTTTTAGGCACTCCAAAAATCACATTTTTACACTTTTTCCAGCCCCTCCAACAGTCCACTAGGTTTATATGTCCCACTTGGAATGGCCATATCTTGGGCTAGGAAACTCCAATTTGGACGTGCTATGGCTCGTTTCGAAGAGCACAAGGTCTACTTTTAGTTTATGAGAAAAAATTTTGGAAAGTAAAAATTTTTGCAGGTCTGAACAGGTCTGCAAAGTCTGAACAGTTTTTGGCGACTACCTTCCGGGAGCCATATTTTTCAAACCGGGAAGGCGATTTGAGTAATTTCACTTAGACCTATTTGCACATGCTTTGTATTTTAGTTTATGAAAATTTTCAGGTCCTAAAGTGGTTTTTGCAGGTCTAAAGAAGGATTACTAATGCATTTTTGAGCTAAATTTGCATTATTTTTGTAATCACCTGACCATACTTTATGATTTGAGGAGTGCTCCGATATTTTCAGACACTTCAAAGTGTAATTTAGGACCTGAGGAGGAAGGTGCAGAGGTCTCGAAGCTTGTCGAGAGGGATTGGATGCATGCAATTCCAAAATCAGACTACTCAGGGACGTATATTTTATGCTTTCTGGCATTTTATCTATGTTATGGCATATTCTGTATCTACATGCATGAATGGGATTGCATACATCAAGTGTTGATCATTGTTTAAGCTCTTAAAAGTATGGATCAACATGCAGGAAGTATACTTTTTTATTGTTTGCAGGAAAGAAGATTACAGAAACTATATGGCTATGCAACATCGGGAATGGTTGCTAGCAAATACTTTTGTGTTTTTGCAGGTCATGGAATCCATATATAAGTTTATGGCGTGCATGCCATGGGCCTGTCAAGCCCTATGTTTTTGGGTGGCCTGAGTGCCACTGAGCTATGGTTTAATTTTTTTGGGAATTCCATTTCCTGGGGAAATGCTGTCCAATTTTTTCTTGCCACATGGCGTTATATACGCACTTGCCTTTAGGTAAGAATGATATGGCATGGTAACATGCCTATTCTGCAAATGTCAATAAGGTATACACATGCTTCTACGCATGTATTTGATGGACTTAGGACCATCATAGTACTATACATAAGGCAACTTCAGTAGTAACAGGATCCCTACACATAATCCTTATGGATTTAGACCATAGGATTGCTAACGGAAGGAGCTACACCTTCACCATTAGTAATGTGCACAAGCAATCCTATAGGTTCAGGAAGTTGCATTCAGGCACGGGAGATGCATTTTTGATAATCTCCAAGTTAGTGAAGATTTATTTATCTTCACAAGAGTCTCACATGAAGTATAGGAGACTTTGTGGTATTATTAAAAATACCCAAAGAGTGACTGGTTTCATTCTTGCACATCACTTGAGCAAGTAGTGAAGCATTTTTGCTACACTACTAAGGAAACCAATAAGATGGGATCACAGAGATGGGTTTCATGAGTAGCATTGACGGGTGTGTATGTGATTCGAGTGATGGTTAGGAAGGCCATAAGCATGGCACGAGCTCTATGGTATAGAGCATAGATCCCTTAGTCAGGAACAGTTGGGGTACCCAATACATATATATGTATATCGGGATCTACAGAGAGGTACTTAGACCTAGTCTTTGTACCTAGGAACAAGTTGGTTTGGAACAAAAAGGGGATATCCATTGTCACATTGTTGACTAGAACCAAACTGACTAGTTCGAGGACATGGGACTCATTTGAGTCCACTGATATGATTCTAGGATATGGGATTCATTAGAGTCCACTTGCATATTCCATTACATATGTTTAGTGTAGGTATGACAACATGAATTGGAAGAAGGTTCCACTGGTATGGGACGGTGGAAACAACTTCCCTTTGAGCACTCTTCTTCTATGGCCAGGGAGAAAAGGACTCATCATTCATGACGTCATGTCTCACTATATCAGAGGAGAGCTCTTAGTAGACATCTCCTACTAGGATTGGGAGTTATCCTTCACAGTATGGGGAAGATTTATTCTTCTAGTAGAGAATGTGATAGGTGATTTTATCACCATTGCTATCACGTACTCATTCTTTAGTTTTTCAAGAAGGATAATTCCATCAGTTTGATTGGATCGTATAGATCCATGCACAGAGTATGGTTGGCAGAGATACTTCTTTACTATGGATACACATGTGTTTACGGTATCATGTCATATCATTGCTGACCATTTTAGTAGAGGGCTTTCACCCTTATTAGGAATTTATTTTCTCCACTCTTCATTACATACACCTTCATTGGTTAGGGGAGATATGTTCTTCATCTTCATAGGAAGATGTGTAATGAAGGATTATGCATTACATATGGAAGAGACGACTAAATAAATTCATCAGTTTCTCTTTTAAGAAAAGGAGAAAGTGGGAATTAGGTAAAGATCAAGAAGAGATCTCACTTTAGCTCAGTGGTCTCACTTTAGCTCCTGTTCTTTGAGAGAAGAAGAAGGAAAGGAAAAATATGATTTCTTCATAGAAGAAGAATAGAGCATATTTTCCTTTGGACAGAAGAGGTGTTTAGAAAACATCTCTTAGTTTATATTTCAGAACCAATTCGTTTACTCTACTTGTCAATATAATTTCCTTCATATGGGAGTATGATTCTCCATTATTTTGGAAGGAAAAACATTGAGAACTTAGGTTATGTTCTCAGTCATGGATGAGTAGAGCTAACGGATTCAAAAGAATCTCTTCCAAAGGGAAAGGGAAAGTGGAATAGATTCCACTACCAGAGCTCTTTTCCTTAGAGGAGATTACAGAGAGAGATAGAGAGAGAGTTTCACTTTCTCATTTCAGTTGTCTAGATAGAAGTGGCACTCTTCTATCAAAGGCAAGAGGGAGATCAGTTAATCATGATGGTTAGATTGAGTCTCACTTGTAAACTCTAGAGAGAAGCAGTTATGCTATTTTCAGTAATGGTCCTTGACTAGATGAGATAATCTAGTTATTGACATTAGTTAGACTAGGAGTAGATTGATGATACTTCTCTTTTGAGTTTCTAGGAGATAGGGATGTATCTAACCTATTATAGTACCAAACTCTTAGTTGGTGTTACATCATGAATATGATGGGTAAACATCAGTTAGGAGGATGGGTACTTAGGGATCATCTGAATCTCAAAGGGAATGCTTTTTGCATTCATATGGCAAACTACAGGGAAGAGAAATATTACAGTTTGCACTAGTGCCAATAGATGCTCTTCTAATAGAACGTAGTCCAAAATGTAAAGGATGACAAACCACAGACTTTTTGGTTGGTGAAATGTAGAGATTGCATGTTACTACCAAGAAACTCTGATATATGAGCTGGATGATGGATTTGCATAGTTTACAAGGTAGTTTAGATTAAACTATTATTTGTGATTACACTCAAGATTAGGAAGACCTAGAGTGGGATGAGGGCAATCTATCATTTAGTTTTAGATGGGTTTGCAGTCACTTGTTATGGGACTTTGTTCAATATTTTAGAGGATTATATGGTTTATTATCTCCATTGTCATATGGTCAAGCTTATAAGTTTGACACCCTTACACTTGTTTTACATGCTATTACTCCATAGAGTATACATCATATGGACTTAGGTCATTTGGATGATGTTGTATGTTACGGGAGTGATAGTTTGGAAAGTGGAGTGTACATGGGAGATAGTAGGCACCACTCAGATGGTTTCCCACCTTTGAGATGATCTCACATGAGACTTCTTAAGGGGAAGGATACGAGGAAACAACACACAGAGATGACCATGTACATAGAGTGCATGGGGTTCAGGGGAGTCCGAGTATTTGCTTCTACCATCATGGACATTTCATCTACATTTTCGAGGACGAAAATGCTTTCAAGGGGAAGGAAATGTCATATTACGGATGCACACTCTTGAGTGAGGTGGCAAGAATACCACATGGCATCACTAAGGGCATTATGCCCATTTGGTAGAAGGGGGAGAGAGCAATCTCTTTGAGTAGAGAGATTATTAGTATTACACTTAGTGGTTTTGAGGGCTCTCTCACTATCTCTAAAGAGAATACAAGTAGAAGCTCGGGCGTGGCTGGGAGGCGAACACTCTCTGTGTAGGACGTCTTCGCGTAGCTCATGGCCGCTATGAGTGGCAAATAGCAAAAGTATCTAAGATAATTCTAATCTATTAGGTAGGAGATAGCTTATATTATGTATTAGCTTCTAATTTGTTAGCTTCCAATACATATTACCCTCTAATTTGTTAGCTCATATATTACTTCTTAATAGGTAGCTACTTTGTAAAAGCTAATGGTGTTGTTCTATCACCTAGAGACAGCTAGTAACTATGGCTACCATACATCATTTAGCAACTATGACTTTATATTAGTGTTTATAAGCTACTATTAGCTTATATTACTTATTAACTATCACTAAGATGTTTTATTTGCTAGCATTAGGTTATATTACTTATTAGCTAGCACTAACTTGTTTTGCTAGCTAGCATTATCTTATATTACTTATTAGCTATCACTTACTTGTTTTATTAGCGAGCTTTAGCTTATAATATTGATCAAAAGCTATGAAGAGCTTATCATTCTAATGTAGTAGCTATTACTAGTTACTTATTACTTATTAACTATGACTTAGTTAGTTATTAGCTAAATCTAGTTACTTCTTAGCCATAGCTAGTAATTTATTACTTCTTAGCTATCACTTAGTTACTTACTAGTTACTTCTTAAAAGTTAGTTACTTATTAGCTATCACGTAGTTACCTATTACCCAAAAACATCCTTCGTGAGAGGCCAATAGCTTCCTTTTGCACGAGCCAACTTGTTGGCATTCAGCTTGTTGCGAATCTCTATTTCCTCTTCTCTTGCACGTTGTAAGCTATCTCTTCTCTTGTTCCTATTTCCTATTCAAAGGATCAACTTGTTGGTATTCATCTTGATTGTTATTCTGATTTCCCTCTTCTGTTGCACGTTGTCAACTAACACTTCTCTTGTTGATATTCAGCTTGTTGCAATAGAGGCCGAGGGAGGATCAGCCCATTGGTATTTAGCTTGTTCTTATTCTTATTTCGCTACTTATTAGCTAAAACTAGTTACTTCTTAAAATCTAATTAGTTTTTAGCTATCACCAGCTTGTTCTTATAATATGAACTTCATATTTCCAGGGATTACGACACTCCAATATGACTTCTACCAAATTTCCCAACCATACTATGTTCTATACTTAATGTGGGCAAGATTTTTCGTTTTTCAAAGCAATAAAACAATCGTAGTAATACTAAACCTTGTAAAGAGGTATTACATCCTATATGTGATTTAAAATTTCTCAAGGTGTAGATAAAGGAAGCTAGCTATTTTGTCTCTGGATCAAGCAGATTGACAATGAATTAATCTACGCCCCTTTCAAAGCTCCGCACTTGCACAAAAGAGAACATTCTTCATATCTGAATGGCTGCATAATATTTATGATTGAAGAAGAGCAAGTGGGGCCCATGTGAGCCACCACATTGCAGTGCTCGGTGGGATTGAGGCATTCTAGAATGAGGCAATGAAACCCATGAATGATTGAAAATCCATAAGCTATCTATAGAGTAGGCTATAAAAACCAATGCCAAGAAGAATAGAACTACACCATGGGATCAAACTAGTGCAAGAGGTCATAACACAATAGACAATGGGGAGAAAGCAAGAGGAGATGACGGCACAATAGACAATGGGGAGACACCATGGGATCAAACTAGACAAGAGGTCGTAACACAATAGGCAATGGCGAAAACAAATGAAACAAGCATTTATAGTGGACTCCTTCTGCACTCACTACAAAATTGCCTTCAAAAGTGCACAAATCTTTGGAATGGAGACACATCTTCCATCGATCGATAAGCCTTTGACCGCAATTTCATGCCATTCTTAGCCATGAGTTAATTAACAAAATTCATTACTATTCAATTCACGAGAGGATTAGTAATCCAAATTTCACTCGACCATATAAGAAAAACATGTAGGTGCTCCTTTATGCTATCACGTATTTGAGTATATTGGGGAATCATAGTAATTATTGTTTTATTCAATCGTGAGGGATTCGAGCCTCCCTCAAGAGGTGGTTGCACGTCCTCTCGCCTCTCTACTTCTGACTGGTTAGCTCTATTTGTTCCTCCTCCCTAAAAGGGGCAAGGGTGGCACCTCAAGAAGCATTACATAATGTTAACATTGTTCAAGATAACTTGAAAATGAAGATGGGACAACACATGCAAATAGGTTTGAGTTTGGCCTAGACTATGGGGCCACACGACCCAAATTTTAGTTGAAGTGGATATAGCTAAAGAAGTTAAGACATCTCTCATTATAAAGGACTCTTATGGACGTAAGCTTCATGAACAAAAAGTTTTTTATAAGAACCTTCCTAATGAGTGCTTTAATTGTTTAAAACAAGTGCATTTAATTAAAGATTTTCCTCTATTAACTAGTAAGAGTGAGGATCTCGATTTCACTAATAAAAGGCCTGACAATGAAAATGTGACTGGAAAAAATAGGGATATTAATGGTAATCATGGAACCAATTTTAAGAGAGTGAATAATAAAAATAAGAAAAGGCCCTTTAATTGGCATAATAAAAGTGATGTATTGTTAGAAAATGTAAGTAATCCCTTTCTTGTTTAGATGATGCTTCTAATGTTGAGATTAGAGAAGAATAGGAAGTGCCATCCTCTGAGAAGGCCAACTCTCCAGCACAACAAACCACTGGGCAACATGCTAATGGAATGGAGGAAAATTGGGCTTATGTTGATAAATCCACACAAACTCCCCCTAATAGATTAGGTAACTCTTCTCAACATTCTTCAAAGGAAGAAGAATCAGAGTCTGATAATCAGGATGATGAGGCTTTCTCAAAACAACTCAATCACTATGATAATGAACAAAAAATTAACATTTTTCATCACCATCAGAATAAGTATGAAGATGTGGATATGCATCAGGTTTAGAACCCAAGCCCTAGATACCTACCAAAGGTAAGGGCAAAAGGAAAAATGTTGTCATGGTACCTGGTTCATCCATTAAGCCACCCAACAATCATAAAAAATGATGTCCAATTGGATAGGAATATTATTTAGATCTTTTCTTGTTGTTTTTGCTTTGAAATGTTGCATCATAAGGTCTACTTTGAAGATAAATTCTTGCTTTATTTCTGATGGATTTGATCAAAATAGTTTCTCTCAGCACTAAGGGTTTAAGTAATCTTGTGAGGGCACTATCTAGCTTATCAATTTTTCTCCCATCTTTGATATTCTATGTCTATAATACTAAGATTTATGGTGATATGATGTACCTTTGATATGAAGCTTTAATCCTTCTTGATCCTTTGAACTCGTGTTTTGTTCTTCTTTAGGTTTTCTTCCAAACTTTACTCTTTGCTCCTTCAGTTCACAAGATATTTGATGTCTGCAACAGTCGAGATTCTCCTTACTTCTTCTTCACCTTGATTTGATCTTTCTGCTCTGATGCCACTATTGGAGACTTCTAAATATCCAAAGGCTTGATCTATACTAAATTAAGAGCACCTGTATATTAGTTATAGACCAAAATTTACACAAATGTTACCTTAATTTATGAAGTCATACACTATCACTTCTCTGAGTGAAAATTTTCTTCTTCAAGAAGTGTACTTCAGGGTTTCACTTCATTACCTGCACATGTTATCGAATTTCTTTAATCTAATTATACACATATCTTCACGCTACCTTTTTGCAATCATATCAACCATTATCCCTTCAAAGAAATCATTAAAACTTCAATTTGTTCTTTTAGATCAAAGATATATCAGAAACTGCCTTCCTGAACAAGCGACTTTGACATGGTCAACTTCTAAGATTGATTTCTCACAGCACAAATCCCATTTTGCTAAATGCTTTTAGCCAAAGCTTCCTTACCTTCTAACTTTAATTTTGAATGCTCACTCATCAAAAGCTTTACACTATGCACTGATATCCAAGCAAAACATTCACACAAAAAAGTGCGCTACTCTGAGAGTTCTATCTGCAAACTTTACATACACATGTTCCTATTGATCATGCACACAACCTGAAAGGAATTAGACCATGAAACTTTGAACATAGCTTCATTAGCTTCTAGATTAGATGCGCAAAAAAGATTTCTTGATCCACATGATCAGGCTAAGAGAAATCAGAGAAAGCCTCGACTCAAACTTCTCAAGATGACTCTCTACACATCTATCTCATGGACACTTTTCTTCTAATGACTCTCTCTCCATTTCTTTACATCATTGACTTATATACATATGATCTAGACTCATCGGGTGTCTATTACATTACTTCTTACCATCCTAAGGATCATCTACACTCATAGTATATGAATTTCCATTTGTAATGTACATATGTATACATGCTATATTTATGAGATCTCTTCACTTCCTCAAATGACTTCTTTTGCTTCATTCTGATTCTTGACTTGCTTCAAGTTCTTCATAATCATCAATTTGGGATCGCTTTGTTCCAACAATAAGTTTGCCTTTCATTCACATATGCTCGAAGCATATCCTTTAGCATTGGTTAACCCTCTCTATTTGCCCATTAGACTGTGGATGCTTGGCCATGCTCATGCTAAGTCTTGTATCCAACCTTTTGAAGATTGCTCTCCAAAAGTGGCTAGTGAACTTCCTATCCCAATGAGAAACTATGTCTAAAAGAAGACCATAAAATTGTTATAGGTTCTCTACAAATAGTCTAGCCAACTTTGGTGTCCTCAGTATAGTACGTGTCAGAATAAACCTAGCCATTTTGGTTAACCTATCCATAATTACCCACACAGATCATGCACTCTCTGTGTCTTACGTAATCCAACTATAAAATCCATCGAGATATGTAGCTCAGTGATGAGTAGCACCTCCTTTAATGTCAATCCAGGAAGACATGAGGATGGTATGAAGACCTCGAGCAAGTGAAGGCACAAGTGTGTGAGTGAGAAGCACACTAACATGCACACACATACACACACACATGCGCACACACAGCAAGAACAAAGAGAGTAAGACAATGGAATCAATTCTATTGCATCCAAGTTCTCATACAAGCTCAAAACTACAAGAAGCTACCCCAAAAATGAGCTCTCTATCTCTATTTATAGTTTTTTGACTAGCTTTGGCCCTGTCCAGACCTAGTGTCCGGCCTAGTTAAAAATTAGGTTCCAGGGCTTATTTGAGGGCTCAAACGAGATCTAAAAAATATGAAAATTGGCAGGCAACTACTTCTAAGGCTCCCCAAGCTCGAGGACTCCTCGGCTTGTACAAAATGGAGCTACAAAAAGGTGAAATGATATTTACAAGGGTTTTTAGTGATAAGAATCACTAACGTGGTGTAAGGTTTGGAAAAAATTAATGGGTTGCCTTAGTGCTAGATCTGCGTGTATGCTCGTACTTGCTTCATCTGCCAACACTCTCCCCCCCCTAGCGTCTGTCGCCTCTGACAGACCTCTGCTCCATTGTTTGATCAATGTACTTCTGCAGGAGGTCGGTTGCCACTTCTTGTTCCTTCATGCGTAGTTCCCAGACCAAATCTCTCTGGAGGGCATCCCAATTGACTGCTCCTGGCAGATCAAGGTATGGTGTGGTGTAGAGCTCCGAGTGCATGGTTTGTTCACACGCAAATAGTTGTAGCAGGTGGGTTGGGCGCGGTGCGAACACTTCTGAGTGTGACTCCCAAAACCCCGTGGTGAACATATCATTAAAGGTTTGCTTGTAACAGGCAGGAAGATATCTTATTCGTGCATGCCATGCGTAAGCTACTCGAATGCTCGGGGAAATGCTCATGTCATACAGCAAATCATAATCACCATTGAGGAAGCTCGGAATTGAAGGCTGGATGTTACGTACATTTCGAAAGGTCTTTAGCACCACTTGCATCATGTCCAAAATTTTGAGCATCATTTGAGCGGCGACATCCGGCATGGAGTGGAGGCGTGGCAACCAATGTCTGATGGTGGCTATCATGTATGATACTGTAGGTGTGCCGGTTGGGGGTGCGATTGCGGGGTAATTGAGCCATTCTTTACAATTTGCGTTGTTCTGAACCTTGATGGCGAATGCTTTCCATGATCTTCTTCTTTGTACTGGCCCAAAGCAAGGGTTATACTTCAAATGCATGGGAGCGTGATCCCATGTTCGTAACATCTCCAGATAGGTCTCCAGTAACTTTTGCCTCCATATGGGTTGGAATATGGCCCCCTTTCTGGCTGCCTCTGGAATGTCTTCGGGTTCGAACTGTTTGTGAACGTAGGGTACTGGTTGGTTATGCGTTTGATCTCAGCATTATAGTCAGCCAGTAGTACAAAATAGGGCTTATATTGTAACTCCGAACTGGTGATCAACCATTTAGGAGCCAAGTTCGAGAAATATTCAGACTTGAGTATGGACTCCTCAATGGTTTTCATGGCCAGCATCTGAGTTGCTACGCGCTCTTCGTGAGTGTGGCCCATCTCCTCTACCTGCTTCATCCATGTCGACGGGGGCTCCTCATATGTGTCTTGGCCTTCCTCCGTAATTCTGCCTCCTGGAAGGGGTTGAGGCTCATAGTTGTCTTCAAAGGTCTCCTCCACTGGAATGACTACTGTTTCTTCTTCTATGGTTTGATCAGGTGGAGAGGGAGGTCGTTCATACTGTAACAACTTGATTTTTAATTCTGCAACCTGTTGTCGTAGCTCAAGTACCTCATTGGTTGTTGAAGATTCAGGTTCTGGTGAAGTGGCGGCATCGACCATCTCTGTAGATTTGAGTGCATGTTGTGTAGGCACTTGGGTTCTTTGTAATTCCTTGACTTGGTCTGCCAACTGGTCATGTGCCTCCAAGAGGGTTGCATACGCTTCTAATGCTTGCTGAATGTGTTCTGAGGGAACCGCTTGGAATTGGGCAGGGTCTATAGATGCTCCAGGGGTATTTTCCATGGCTGCTTCTAGATTCTTGTGGTTTTGCTGCTGTAGCCTTCGGTTTTCTTCTTGAGCTGCTGCTAAGTGTCGACGAAGTAGAGTCATGTTTCTTTGTAATCTAGCGTTGCAGCCCAATTGATCTCTGAGTTGTTCCTCCATAGCTTTACATGTCTCTGTATGCTTAGCTTCCAGTTCTGCATTCGATTGTTGGAGGGTAGTCACTTGGTGTTGTAGTGCTGTATTACCTAGTTCCAAGGCATCGACGCGTGCCTGGAGTTGAGCCGATGGATTGCACAGCTCCAAGTTATTTTCTTCCAATAACTTATACTCTTGCTTAAGCTGAGTGGCCGCTTCAACCATGGTGTCTAGTGCATTACTAAATGATGTGGATGCATGGGTAGAGGTGGAACATGCAAAGGGTCGGGAAATGGGAAAGGGAAAAGTGGATGATGTGCCTATGAGTGAAGTGAAATGTGATGATGGTGGAACAGACGTGGTGGTGGGTGCTCCTGTGGATGGTGAAATATCCATGGAATCAGATGTGATAGTGTGTGAAGTGTGAATTGTGAATACGGGAACGGTAGGTGGTGTGTTAGTGGCGGCAGTGAATGTGGGGGAGTGGGGTTGGGGAAGGGATTTTTTATTATAATTCTCGACTTGTTGGAGTATATTTACAAGGTTTGTCCAGAATGAAGGTTGGGTGACTTGGGTTGATTCTGAGGGGGTTAACAGGGGTACAGTGGATAGGGGTTGGGAGGGAGAAAATGTATTGGTGGATGGAAATGGGTGTGTTAAGGTTTGGCTAGTGGCAAGTGGCTGTCCGAGGGCTGGGAGATATGAAGGGTGACCTATTATAGTTTGATCGGTGGCAGGATGACCTATATGGGATTCAGAAAATTGGGTGGAAGTGGTGGATGTAGGTAAATGGAAGGATAGATGAGTAGTGGTGTGTATCATGGTTTCATCATGGGTGGTTATTGGTTGTTCAGGAAGACTAGTGGGGAAAGGTGCCGAGGGCTGGCTGGGAGGTGATGGTGGAGACGGTATCTGTGTATTTACATATGGTTCCTCACTGGGAGTTGGGCTGGTCATGTGAACATCTTCTGAGGTTGTGGTCGGCAGTGCGGCAGAGACTTCCATTTGAATCATTTTTCCCCGTCGAGGTCTTGTATCGATCCTTCGTTGGTCATATGGAGGGGTAGCATGATAAACCATGGTCCTCATGGCTTCTCCTATTCCACATGTTTCCGCCAAGAGATTCGATGATTCGACAAAATGTGGGTCGACATTCTCCGCTTGTAGCATCTGGTTCACTAGTGCTCTATTTGCTTCTTTCGATAACTTGTGTCTTTTTTGTACATGCTTGATTGTCTTGTAGAGCCGTTTGAGTTGTGCCGTGTAGGGAGGAGCTTCCTCTTCACTATCCTCTGGCTCATTTCCTCGTGCTTCTTCCTGATTTTGTGTACTTTGAGTATGAGGATGTTGTGTCTCATCTTCCCAATGTACCCTTCTTGCCTCTCCTTGTGGCTGTTCTCTTTGGGATGATGATCCAATCGGCATGGTCAGAAAAACACTCACTATTAGATAGGTTGGCATTCTCCAGGAAGTTTTCAAAGTCAAAATTGGGATCCTCTGCTAATGTGGCCATGGATGCAAACTCAGCATCGGTGGGTAGTGGAGGGGCAAATGGAGTGGGTTGTATCCTATCGCCTGATTGTGTTCCTTGGAGATGGATGGTGAAAGGGTCTACTCGGGCCTCATCTCTAGGGGAGGCTTCTGTGGTGGCCTCACGGGGAATGAGAACCTGGGAGAGCGAGCCACGCATTCTTTTGGTAGGTTGTACTCTTGACTTCCGCCCCTTGAAGAATTCTAGTTGTGAATATTTGAGGGCCCTTGCGATCGGCAAATCATATGCAAGGCATCTATAGTTAATTTTGGTAATTGCACAGCAGCCATTCAAGGTATGCTTCCTTACGCCCCGCTTGCCTGCTTCATATAGCTGGTCCAAGATCCATACAGGCATTTTGATTGGCAAGCTTCCAGTCTCTGCAAGGTACAATCCATACCATATTTTCTTATGTGGTTGGGTGAAGCGGTCTTGAGCTGGAAATGCAAAGTGTTGAAGGCACATCCGCAGGGGTATGGTGATGTTGGGGGTGAGGGCACACATTTCCTTTAACTTCTTGATTTTGTTGTTCTTCATCGACTCTGGTATCAAAGGATCTCGATCAGAGGGAACATGGGTGCCATACATCTGAAGAGCTCCCCTGATTAAAGTTACATTCAACTCAAACTTCTTCATTTCTTCCTGGTTTGATAGAGAGGGTACCAGGAATGTGCCTGAATGATCCTTATCTCCAGTCGGCTTCAGTGTGGCTATCAAATAGTAGCACCTAAGAAAATCTGGCCTAGGCAAAGCTGCACTAAAGTAGTCTTGCAAACCCGCTTTCTGCCAAATATTCTGAAGAGGATCTGTATTATGTAATGTTTCAAATTCTCTCGAGAAGAATTGAAATGTCCACCAGACTCCACCGAATTCCAACTTTGACTCCCAGATGTGGTCGACATCTCCCAAGTCTCTAGGCATCTCATTGAACCAGTGAGAATGCCCCTTCACTCTTTCTGTTAGGCCATTTGGTGGATCTGAGATAGGAATTCTTCTTACGTTCAAAAGCTCTTCAGGCCTTGCTGTCAGTGGGGCTTCCACAGGCATGGTATCCCAATTGCTCTGATTACCAGTGCCCGCCTGGGAGCTTGTTCCTGCTACTGCTGCCATGATACTTCTGATGCTTATCTGCTGGAAGAAGAAAGCACATTAGTGTTGCATAGGAAAGAGGATATAACGGTGTTCCCTCCACAATACTAACATGACAATCCTGATGGTTAGTGGTTAGAGGTGAAGTGTTTGTGATAGATGTGAGTGGTTATTAGAGGTTAGTGTTATCCTAGATGCATACTTTGGTTATGCAATGGACTCAGAATGCACCTTCATCAGAGTGGATGGATTTACACGATTGGGTCAGGGGGTTTGATACACGGTTTAAGTCTCCAAACCTTGATGGAGGATTCGTAGCTCTTAGAGCTAAAGACAGGCAAAGATTTATGAACTAGGTTGTGATGGATTTGGGACCTTTTGGGTACCCATTTCCAGACATTCCTCGGTTTGGTTGAGTGTGGGTTAGGGTGGTCTTTAGGTAGAGTTCCTGCGTTGTTTTTCGAGAGGACTTGTGGGTGATGAATTATGTTAGTGACTAGAGTTGGAGCGATTTGGGCACGTAAACAGGCCTTGGGCACCCATATGATTCTAGCATTGGGGCTAGCCTTCATTGACCGCTTAGGGACCCAAATAGACGTGGTGTGCCTAGGAGGTTGCCTAGGGTGCTCCTTCACTTGTGTCCGTGATGGTGTGGCTTTTGTGTTGCCTCCTCGAGAGCCTGCTACTAGAGCTGTGGGTTTTCCATCCTTGCGTATCCAGATCTGCTTCGTGCCACCAGGTATTCCGTGTTGCACTAGTTGGCACTCCTGCTTCTTGATCAACGGCCTCCTTCGTGTTGTATGATGTTTGGTCTGCATGTTTAGAATCTCTTTTGGCCCGGCTACGAACTCCTCATTGACTCCTGTACCTTTGGTAAGATTGACAATCCTCTGCACCATAGAACTTTGGACAAGAACAGCATCATTATCTTTATGTGGATTCCTGGAGGGACCAGGAGTTGGTGCCTGTTCTATTGGTTTGAGTGCTTGATTTTCTAATTCAATCGTAAGACAGTTTTGGCCTACCCAAGCCTGAAGAAGTCCACTTCTTAGGTTGAGGTTGACTGCGTGATCATAGATCCAGTCTTGGTCCAAGACCAGAGGTTCAGTAAGATCCTCGTCTTCACATACTAGCACTTTTGCTGGCATGAGGACCTCTTGTATGTAGAGGGGAAGTTCCACCTCTCCCATGCAAGGGGTTTCAACACCTCCTAATCCTATCAGATATGCTTCTAGGGGTTTTACCTCCAATTGCAGCTGCTGGCAGTAAGAAAGCCGAACTGCACTAGTGGCTGCACCTGAATCAATTAAAGCTCTTACGGTCCTTGTACTGTCTCCTTGTCCAACTTCTAGGGTCACAAAAGGTCGTCGATCCACTATCCTATGGGTACGTTCACCTGAAACCTCACACATGGCCATGTGATAGCCTGGAGACTCTTGAGTATCAATCATAGGTTGATCTCTCCCTTGTCTCCTCAATTTCATTCGTCGGATGCGCTCTAAGGCCTCTGCTTGTGCTTCCTCTCGAATTCGTTTTTCCTCCTCTTTACGTTTCTTGGCAGTGTTGAGCCGCTTTAACATCTCTTCACTCAGGGGTTCTTGGTATAACTTGACTCTACATCCGCTTATGTAGCTGGGGAGAATATCGCCTTCCAAGGTGGCTAGTTGTACTTCCCCACTAGTTGAAATCCTATTTATGATCATAGGTCAAGCCTCTTTTCTCTAATTTTTGTGCATGCTGCTTCAATGTGTAGACTAGGACTAGGTCTCCTGATTTCAAGCCTTTATCCTTCACATGTGCATCGAAATATGCCTTTTGCCTCTTCTTGGCTGCATAAATTCCTGCTGCAGCCCTCAATCGTGTTTCACCTAATCGTTCAAGATCAAAGATTCTAGAGGACAACTCATGGCCTGTCCAATCATGCTCTTGTGCTACTTTCAAGGTTGGTATCAAAAAATCCAATGGTAGCACTGCATTCTGGCCGAAAACCATCTGAAAGGGCGTGGCTTGGAGTACAGTTTTATAGGCAACTCTGTATGCCCAAACAGCATGGTGTAGCTGTTTGTCCCAATCAGAGCGTTTGTTATTCACTAATTTGGTTAGCACATTGCATAGAATCTTATTTGTGCTTTCGGCTTGTCCATTAGCTTGTGGGTGATAGGGGGCAGACTTCTTGTGTATCACCAAGAACTCTTGAAGAAGATTTTCAATGACTTCATTCAAGAAGTGAGTCCCTCTATCACTGACTAGCTCTATAGGTAATCCATACCTGGTGAACACATTCTCAAACAAGAACTTAGCTGTTGTTTGTGCATCGTTCTTTGTTGTGGCTTTTACCTCTACCCATTTGGTTAGATAATCCGTGGCAACAATGATATACTCAGCATGGGATCCCTTAGCTGGGAGATTAATAGGACCAACAAAGTCTATTCCCCACTTAGAGAATGCTTGCCCACCCATCATGGGTTTCAGTGGCATCTCATCTTTGCGTATAGGAGGATCCATGTGAAGGGTCGGCCACCAGAAGCCCGCAAATAGTATTGCCTTGATCACTCGATCTGCTCCAAAATGCCCTCCTGCTACACCTTGGTGAGCAGTTTCCAAGATCTTTAGATATTCACTCTCATGAACACAAAGTCTTAGGTAACCATCTTTCCCACGCTTGTATAGATTATCACCAATGAGTGAGTAATCTAGGGCTTCTTGTTCTAGACTTCTTTGCCTCGTCATAGTCATGTCTGGAGGGACTGTTTTCGTCCTCAAGAAGGATACTAGGGGTTCACTCCAGTCCGGCACTATGGACACTTGATAAAGAGTGGCATGTTCCACAGGTGGTTTAATGCAGCAGATTGGGCATTCCTTGCACAACTTCTGGACATCAACTTCCATAGTCGGCCAATGCACTCCTAGTCTCCTCAGGGTCTGTAGGGTTCGTTGTTTTGAGTAGTGTTGCTCTAATGCACCTACATGTGCTAATTGCAACCACTTAGCATACTCATCCTCTTCTACACAACAAGCCAAGATCCCTTGATATGTGTGCTTGTACATACTTCCAGCCATGATGTGGTACTTTTAATCTATCCTGTGTGGCTATTACTGGGTGATTAGGCCCGTATGTCAATACTGGCACTAATGGCTTAGCCCACTGTGGCACAACTTCCAGATTAAACAAGTAAGCATCAGGTAAGTCATCTGATACTCCTTGTGGGGCCTCTCCAGATGTGAGCCTAGAGAGATGGTATGCTCTCAAATGAGTTCTGCCTTTCCTCACTACTACCTCAAAGTCATATTCCATTAGTAAAAGAAACCATCTTACTAATCTGCCTGTATTACACGGCTTGTTTACCAGGTACAGTAGAGCTTGGTGATTAGTAAAAAATTTGAACTTATTTGCAAGCAAATAGTGTCTAAACTTTTTAACCGCGTACACCATGCCTAATCCTTCTCGTTCGGTGGTTGTATAGTTCCGTTCAGCAGCATTCAATTGTCTACTGGCATAGGTGATAGGGAGATCCATATTACCTTCACCCGTAGGTTGTGCAAGTACGCATCCAATCGCATAATTGGAGGCATCCACATGAACATGGAATGGCTTGTTCCAATCTGGTGTGGTCAAGATTGGTGCTGAACATAATCTTCGTTTAAGCTCGTGGAAGGAATTCTCACATTCATCAGTCCACTCAAAGTTAGTCAGAAGTCCGTACATGGGCTTTGCAATGACAACATACATGTGGATGAACTGACGGTAGTAACCACAATGTCCCATGAAAGCCTGTACTTCCTTGACGTTCTTTGGTCTAGGTAGTTCTGCGATGGCTCTCACTTTCTCTTTGTCAGTGGATATGCCGTTCTTAGACACTATGTGACCTAGAATTTTGCCTTGCCTGACCATGAAAACACACTTTTCTGGGTTCATGCAGACTTGATATTCTCTGCATTTATCAAAGATCTGTCTGAGTTCAGGTATAAAAAAAAATGGGTCTGTCTAATGTTGGAATGAGCGCAAAGATCATCAACATAGACTTCCAAATTCTTCCTCAAGAACTCTTTAAATACGTGACACATTAATCTTTGAAAGGTAGCGGGTGCATTGGTAAGCCCGAATGGCATTACCCGAAAGGCAAATATGCCCCACTCCATGGCAAAAGCCGTCTTATGCTGATCCTCTGGAGCAATGGCTACTTGATTGTAGCCCGAAAAGCCATCCAGGAAGTTGTACACTTCCTTGCCTGCTACCCTTTCTAATAGATGCTCAGTGATAGGAAGCGGATAACTATCTCTGATAGTGGCTGCATTAACCTTCTTCAAGTTAATGCATACTCGTAATTTGCCGTTCTTCTTGGGCACCACTAGAATGGGGGATACCCATTCAGTGTGCTCAATTTCATAGATAAATCTGGCTTCCACCAAGCGGTCTATCTCTTCTTTGATTTTAGCAGCACAGTTATCATTATATGTGTATGGCTTTTGCTTAGAGGGTTTAGCATCTGAGGTCATGGGAATTGTGTGTGAGCATATGTTTGGGTCAACACCCTTCAAATCCTTATAGCTCCAAGCGAATACATCTCTGTATTCTCTTAGCAAGGCTATCAATTCGTGCTCTTCGTCTTTCGTCAGGTCATGTCCTATATAAGTACATCTCTCCTCTCCCTCTTCTAGGGCTACCACTATTTTTTTGGTGGTTTCTTTGTTATCATAGGCCACTCCTGATTGTGCCTCCCGTTTAGGCATTCTTATCATGACTCTTCTATCATCTATCTCATACTTCTTAAAATTTTCTGGGACCTCAAACAAAGATTCTTCCTCTTCTGTTGTGACTTCTCTCTTCTTTCTTTTCTTTCCTTCTTCCTTCGGGGTCACATGTGTGGCTAACCTTACCTCATTTGTAAGCTCTCCATGCCTCTGGGGTTGAAATTCTACTTCATAGAAGTATTCTTCATCTGATGCAAAGGGTGTGTCCATAATGATTGACTCTAGATCAGAGTCACTTGCATCCTCAAATGCATCAGGGCTAGGTTCACACTCTTCTAACACTGCCTCTCCCATGATTGGCTCTATGGAGAAGACTGAAATGTCATAGCCATCTTCATCACAGTGGGGTGTCCATTGTTCCTCATTGATGGCTACGTCCATTGTTGATAGGATTTCTGCCCAGCCATGGGGTTCAAATTCCTCGTCAGGAAAGACTACAGGTGCATAGGCTGGGTCTTGAATTGATCTATGTGTTTCTTTTGCACCTATTTCTCTGGCTTTTTCTCTTTTCTCTTCTTCTACTGCCACTTTGCACATCCATAAGTGGGTGTCTTCATGCATCCATGAGGACCCTGATCCTATGGAATGCACAGATTCCGTATCATCTTTGGGTCTATGGATGGGATTCCATTGGATAGGAGGGACATCTCTATGAGAGTAATCTTTGAGATTCACTTTGGTCGTAACACCTAAGTGTTGCAGGTACAAGGAGTTGGTTCCCCAGTCCTGTACCACTTGCAACTGTCGCATAAATGGTCTTCCCAAGATCATTTCATAGGCATGATTTTTGCTAAAATCACATATAGCAAATGTATGCTCGAACTCAACACCACATGTAGTGAGAGCTATTCCTTCCAGCAAGCCTAAGGGTCTTTCAATATGACCATCGGCCATCTGCAATTTCATCCTCGTTGGCCTGAGTGCTGGGTTGCCCCAATGCTTCCAAAGGGAAGTTGTAGCAATTGCAACTCCTGCACCTGAGTCCAAAATCGCCTTGGTTGTGTAACCCTGATGGGTAACTGGGAGATAGGTATTTCCTTCTTCTCCTTCACTCATGTCTCCTATCTTATCCAATGGTATTTCAGGCACTGTTCTATGAGATCCTACTTGGGAGCGCGATTTCGCTATGTCTGGCACTTGTTTGGCTACATGTTTCCACACTTCTGGCTTAACTTTGAGTAGCTCTTATAAAGTGAGATTGCACTGCACTTTAGTGTTCTTTACTACCTCTGTATTCCTAGGTATGATAGAATCTTCATTTCTTATCATGACTGTGGGCGCTCTCAGACAAGTAGACTTGGTTTCCCATGGGCCTGTGAAATGTGGTAATTCTTGTAGAGAATTAGACTCAAAGTCTAATCTCTCTTTCCTGGGGAGGTAGGCTCACGTTCTCACTTGCCTTGCCCTTATTTTGAGAGGCGGGTTCCTTTTTTGATTGTGCAATTAGCCTCTCTATTCGTTCTAGCAATCCATCAAAGTGTAACTATGTCTTAGCTGAACTAGAGATGTTAAAGAGGCGACTGGCTTCAAACATAGTCTGAGCCAATTCCACCATCTTAGCACAAATTTTGGTTCGTTCTAGATCTAGTTCTACTCTAGGACTTTTCATGATCAGTTACGTTTGGCCCTTCTTGGATTCTGGCCTGATATGCTCTAAGCATCATGTTTAGGTCCTCAGGAGTGGGATCGGCTAGGACAGATCCTACTCTGGGTGGTGGGTGGGTTAAGGGTGGTGTATTGAAAGGTTGGGGAATGGAAGAAGATGGATTGGCGGTTAAAGGGAGAGGTGGTGGAGGGGTGGTGTGAGAGTGGTTTTGAGATGCGAGTTCACTTATCTTTGCTTTGGTTTCTCTCAAGCTTTCTTCAAGTTCGCTCATCTTTTTTGCCAATTGCCTTTTCATTCTTTCACGACTATCCTTCCAGGCTCTAGTCCTCTTTTTGGTTATGCTCTCTGTTTCACTCACCTCGGGGCTCTTTTCCTGACCAACACCTTGGTTTTGCTGTAGTGCTTGGGCTCTTGTGATCACTTGCACAGGTGCAGTGGAAGTCACACTCCCTGTGGAGTCTACTACTAACCCAACGACATTGATAGGAGTGATTTTAGGCATGTTATTAGGGTTCTTGGGGCAATCTCGTAGGAGATGCTCTTTTCCGCAGTCTTGACAGAAACCCTGAATTGTCACTGGTTGGGGTTGTGTAGGGGCACGCAGTGGGCAATCACGTATAAGGTGATCTCCCTGACATCTGAAGCATGGTCCTCTAGGAAATGGGGGTCGTACCTGCCTAGGTTGAGGTCTAGAGTTGGGGTTTGTGTACATGACATTGGCATACTCAGGCTCCCCACTATTTTCACTTGGGTGCTCATAATAGTATGACTCGTTATGCTCGGGTGACTGCATGTAGTAAGCCTGTGGGCTATCAATATGTGTGGAGTCAAAACTATGGTCACTTGGATCACTGTCTGATAGCAATGGGGTGACTAGGACTATGGCTCTGTTCGGATTTTCTTCAGCAGATGCATATTTCATTGGGATCACATTGGTTGGAGCAGGGGGTTGCTGTACTAGGACTGGTTGAGGTCTCTGCTGCCCTTGATAGGGTGGCTGATAAGTTTGCTGTGGTCTGTTGTATTGTTGTGGTGGGTACTGATTCTGGTATCTACCCTGTTGTGGATATGGCTGAGGGTAGTTTTGCCTAACAGTTTGTTTGTTATATGGGCAGTCTTGTGCCGTGTGGTTGGTGTACCTTCGCTCTATGGTGCAGTACTGGCTACTAGGATTCACCTGGGTTTGAGCCATAATGGGACATACATTCGCCATATGGTCACCGCCACAAGTGTAGCAACGCTTAACTGGGGCAAATCTTGGAATTTGTTTGCTAGAGACACCTAGTTTCTGAGCTACCTTCTCGGCAAGTTCCTCAATGGATGTGGAGTGACCAGATGTGAGACTACTAGAGCTATCCGAATCCTTATAGATTTTTGATAGCTCTAACTCCTCGCCTAGATTATCCTCAATGTCTATGCACATGCGCACGCATTCTTCTATAGTTCTGGGGTCCTTCAGATACACATATGACCTGAGCTTGGTGCTCAACAATCCATCTAAGAACAAGGCCACTTGCTTGGCTGGTGTGGGTAACTCAGGCATCGGGCATCTCTCTAGGTATTGCCTAAACCGTCTTCCTGCTAGTCTGACCGTCTCTTGAGGTGTTTGCTTGAAGCTATGAATTAGTGAGGAAGTGTTGTGCCTGATGCCACTCTTAGAAAAATCAATGATAAATGCCTCTAAGAGCTGGTCTATGTTTCTGAAATGCCTCTCGTTCAGTGGTTGGAACCATATGAGGGCAGTGTTCCTAAGGGTTAGACCAAAAGCATTATATTGTGTAAATAGGTCCTCTACCTGTTCAGCTTTCAAGACTTGCCTAAACTCTGCCACATGGTCATAAGGGTCTCCAGTGCCATCGAAGTAATTCTTCATGGACTTCACCAGTTGAGTTGGCCGCAGGGTCCTAGTGTGTTCTCTCGGCCTTGGCAAAGGAAAATCATCAGCAGTTCTTTGGTTTCTTGGGTCTCTAAATCTCTCGGTTTCCTCTCTATCCGTCCCTGTTCTCCTTCTTTCTCTTCCCTGGGGGTTGGCAAAGCTTACTTCAGGTCTATCTCTACTTCTATCTCCTTGGACTCCATGAGCCTGGGAGGTCCCGGCTCCTTGGTGACCAAAGGACACATTAGGCCGTGGTTGGGGAAAAACAAATTCACCCTTCCATGTGTAGGCATGTTTGCCATGCTCGGTGACCATGAAGATTCTCTCTGATGTATTGTCTAGGTAGGTTACTTTTCCTGGTCTATCAGGGTCTTTAAACTCATAGATTGTGAGGGCACTCACTTCCTGAGGTTGAGCAGGTTTATATCTCCAAAAATCCTCATCGGTTTCTCGGTTTACAAGCAAATCTATGCTTTTATTATCCTGTGGAATCCACTCTGGAGTCATGATGCTGGTCAAGATAGATTTACCACGGGGAGTTCTTGGCTCTCTCTCTACATTCCCTTGCTCTATATCACCCATGTCGGTCTCCGTAATCACATTTCCAAACTCATCTGTTCTATCAGGAAGAGTGGTGACTACATATATAGTCCCCTCTTTATCTAGGTATGCTCCATTCTCGAACTTAACTACCGGGTGTTCTAGTCCATGGGGTTGATCGGGGTTCTGAATCTGGACCACATATCTTCTCAGGCCATCTTCGTAGATGCGAGCACCTAGACGATTAGTCCTGATGTATTCGAATTGAGTCTTGTAAGGTCCTTCTGGCTTTTCTAGATAAGCCAACCCTGAACTACCTACTGGTCTCTCCATGTGATAGGACATTTCAGAATCACTTGTTTTTGATCGTGGAGTGTATGGGTAATCACTCAACTGCTGGGCCCAAGACCTAGCAGTGTGATTGACACTAGCTTCAGAAGATCTGAGGCTTTGTCTGTCTCTGCCTAAATATCTGCCTGACCTAAGGTTCATATGCCTGGTTTCTCTACCCCCTTGGTCCCAAGTACACTCTCGTTGCAGGTTATTTAACACCAATCACTTTGTTCTTTTTAGTTGATTATTTTGTTTATGATCTTGTCTGATATCACGTCGTCAGGAATACTTAAATGAATTTCGCACTTGATAAGTGATCGATTCAAGTTTACTTTTGTCCCTTAGGGTTTTCGCACTTAAGCCCTACTTAATCCTTGCACTTAGTTGATTAGTTCTCTTGGACATGAATCATGCCTACCGTAGCCCTAATTAATCACCACACCTAAGTCGTGCTTAGCCTAGGCTAGGAATTGACAAAGGAGGGTTGAAAGAACTTCCAACCTCAATTCTCTGGTTGCTCAGACTGCTGCACAAGCCCAAGAAGCCTTCTCCCAAGCTTGGTACCAACTCACCCTTGGTAGCTTGCCTTGGACTGCCTTCTTGCACAGAATGTTCCTGCAAAAGTTCACAAGTCAATATGGCTCTATTACCACAAGGGATTGACTGACACACATTAACCATTACAGGTCCCCCTTGGAGTAACTCACTGTACCCCCCAAAATCTTATGACCACCTAGTCCCACCTAATGGTCAACTTAAAAATACATGTTCTAAAACTCCACGTATGATTCTTACAAAAACCAGTCGAGGTCCACGTAGGATTCTCAACAAGCTTTCCAACGAGACCAAAATCTCCTCAATCAGAGTTCGTATGGCAAAGTTATGAACATTCAAGCACTTAGGGGTCAAAACAGGCTCTCAAGGTTCAGGAATTTCCTCCCTGGTTTCTAGGTCTTTTGCCCACTCCTAAGGCTCTAATATCATCCCAATGTGTCCCAAAACTAAGCCCAATTGTACCTCAATTCACTCATTTAATTCACTTCAAATTTTATGCGCTCAGCCCATGTATCGCGATAGGTCAGGTCGAGGTGTCGCGATAGGTCAAAAGTGTCGCGATAGGTCGAGGTGTCACGATAGGTCGAAGTGTCGCGATACTTGGGAGTGTCGCAATAGGTCGAGGTGTCGCGATACTTGGGAGTGTCGCGATAGGTGGGGTCGGTGTGTCGCGATAGGTGGGAGTGTCGCGATAGGTCGAGGTGTTTCGATACTTGGGAGTGTCGCGATAGGTCGAAGTGTCGCGATACTTGGGAGTGTCGCGATACTCCGAGGTGTCGCGATACGTGGGGTTGGTGTGTCGCGATAGTCCGAGGTGTCACGATACCTCGAGGTGTCGCGATAGGTCTAGCTATGGTGAATTTTGTGGTTTTGTCTTGTGATCCTAGGTGCTCTCGGCCTGCCCAGTGTCGTGGTACACTCAGAAACGTGATTAGTCAAAGTTTTCGAAGTGTTGCGATAGCTCGAACTCGACACCTCGGGGCCTGTGCAGAAAGATTTTGTACCTGCTGAGCTTGCTGGAGATGGTGATGGAGCTAGTACCTGCAAGAAACATGCAAAAAACACACAACACAAATGCACGCGCTCGCTCTCTCTCAACCTCGCACACAACAAATGAGGAGAATGACAAGGAAGAGGGAATATGTAGTGGAGAAGGAGGTGGAGGTGGAGATGGAGGTGGAGAAGAAAACCCGAAATTTACCTACTACTTACCATTCCAACGCGTCCTCGCTACGTCTTACCATCACACGCTCTTCCTCAAAGCTCGAATCCCCGGCAACGGTGCCAAAATTTGGTGTAGCTTAGTGATGAGTAGCACCTCCTTTAATGTCAATCCAGGAAGACATGAGGATGGTATGAAGACCTCGAGCAAGTGAAGGCACAAGTGTGTGAGTGAGAAGCACACTAACATGCACACACATACACACACACGCGCACACACAGCAAGAACAAAGAGAGTAAGACAATGGAATCAATTCTATTGCATCCAAGTTCTCATACAAGCTCAAAACTACAAGAAGCTACCCCAAATATGAGCTCTCTATCTCTATTTATAGTTTTTTGACTAGCTTTGGTCCTGTCCAGACCTAGTGTTCGGCCTAGTTAAAAATTAGGTTCCAACGCTTATTTGAGGGCTCAAACGAGATCTAAAAAATATGAAAATTGGCAGGCAACTACTTCTAAGGCTCTCCAAGCTCGAGGACTCCTCGGCTTGTACAAAATGGAGCTACAAAAAGGTGAAATGATATTTACAAGGGTTTTTAGTGATAAGAATCACTTTTAACGTGGTGTAAGGTTTGGAAAAATTTAATGGGTTGCCTTAGTGCTAGATCTTCGTGTATGCTCGTACTTGCTTCATCTGCCAACAAGATACTCTCTCACTCCCCATTGGGAATATCCAATGGGTGGAGAAGTCCTCCAATCCTCAACCTTTCAGATTTATTGACCTATTATTTAATGCACTTAGGCACATACTGTAGGATGTCCTTATGAATTCCATGTCAGTTTTACTTGCCTCTTAACAAGATCATAAGTCTTGTTAGCTCTTGGTGTTCTACACTGGGAGTGTCATGAAACTCATACAAAATGTGTTGTCTCATCTCAAGGTCTTTAGGGACACAAACCTTACACTTATATAACAAATATCCATCATGGATATTTTAATTCTTCTACTTGAATTCTTTTTGAGTACCATTCAATACTCCATTGTCACCCAAAAACCCGTATATCACAATCCCTTTCCTCAATGGCTTCCCAAATCTCGGAATATGCAAGATCAAGCCTACATTTCCCTCTAATGGACTCAAGTAGCTCACTAGTGGTCTCAATAAAACTTAGTCCGTTGTGCATATGCATGCGGCTAAGCAAATCAACCACTACATTAAACTTTCCCTTCCTATACCTAAGCTCATAATCAAACTCCTCAATGGTCTCTACCCATCGGGCCTTACAACCTCTAAGGTATGTTTGATTAGAAATCCACTTAATGCTCTCTTGATCAAGCATTATCATGGCTTTGCCACCATATAGATAATGGTGCCACTTCTTCAAAGTCGAGACAATTGCATACAACACCTTCTCATAGATGGAGTGATTCTTATGAGCATGTTCTAGTTTCTTACTCTCAATAGCTATTGTTCGACCATCCCAAACTAAAACTGCTCCTATAGCAAAATCACTCATGTCAATGTCAATCACAAAGGGTTTATTGAGATCTTGTATGTGCAAAAGTGGAGTTGTAGTGATTGCTACTTTCAATATCTCCATATTTTGCTTTTGTTGGTCTCACCAATGAAAGGCTTTCCCTTTCCCTTTAAGTTGTTTTGTCATCAGGACAGCAATCTTGGCATAATTCTTAGTGAATCATCAATAGAATCTTGATAAACCTAGGAAGATCTACAACTCTTCTAGGTTTTTGAGGTGTGGCCATTCCATGATAGCCCGTACTTTTTTAGGGTCCATCTGGATTCCATTTTGGGAGACTATATGTCCAAGATATCTAAGGTGTATTTTCAAAAATTCACACTTTGGATCCTTACCAAAGAGTGAATTTTCCCTCAACACTTGGAATTCTTTTGTCAAGTGTTCCAGGTGCTCGTGTTCTAATCTACTATAGATCATAATATCATCTAGGAAGTCTATTGCAAAGTTCCCTAGATAAGTTCATAACACACCATTTATGAGTTTCATGAAAGTGGCAAGAGCATTCATGAGACCAAAAGGCATCACCAAGAACTCATAGTGCCCATATCCAATCCTAAATGCCGTTTTAGGGACATCCTTTGCCCTAATTCTAATTTGATACCCTCATCGAATGTCAAGCTTGGTAAAATACATATCTTGATGTAATTGATCAAATAGGCCTTCCAACCTAGGCATTGGAAACCTATTTTTGATAGTTACCTTGTTTAGTGCTCTATAGTCGATGCATAATCTCACACACATGTCCTACTTCTTAACCAAGAGCATTTGCGACTCCCAAGGTGAGTTACTAGGTCTAATGAAGCCCTTATCTAAATAATCCTGTAGTCGCTTCTCTACCTCCTCATGCTAAGAAGCACTAAGCCTATAAGATGGCCTACAAATAGGTGTAGTGTTAGTAACTACTTCAATAGCATGGTCAATATCCCTCTCTCATGTGGTATCCCTCTCAATAAGTTAGTGGGAAAAACATCTCTAAATTCAAACATATTATTTTTAAAACCTTTAACGACACACACTTGCAAGAAGGAATAGTAAAAAGTCATGTCCATATTCACATTTCTAGCATGAAAATATACATCACATGAAGTGTTTGTATAATGCTGAAAGTCTTGAATATACAACAAAAAGATCTCTTATACATGCTAATAATGAATAAGACTATAAAACTCTAAAGATGAGATGAGAGATGATCTAGCCATATCTTTCTCTCCCTCTACGAAAAATTTACCTCCATTTCTTTCAAACTCAAGAGTATTGTTTTGGAAACTACGTTTAAGTGTGTCTCCCAAACCCAATAGCCACTCTCTTCCTGATACAAGGTCTGTCCTCTCCATATTCATGATTTCAAAGACCATATGGTCAATATAATCATGAATCTTGACTTGCAAATCGGATATCATAGTATCCCCTTGTCCTCCCCTTGCATCATAGATACTATGTATCTATATGCACTAGGATCCTCTTGCATCTTTAGCTTCTTGACTAGAGCATAGTTTATGAAATTACGCGTAGCAGAGTCATCTATCATGACTTGCACCCTGGTCCTGTGTATACTACCATGAACTTTAACCAATTCATGTGGTCCAAAATGAGGTGGACATAATGATTGTGTCAAACAACATGTGTGCTTAATGTCCTTGTGCATTACTTCCACTCCCTTGTAGCTAGACTTGTTATGAATAGAAAGTGTTTGCACTAGATGGACCACCATTTTTCCCTTATCAAGAGCCTTACTATTCACTGGTCCTCTATTCTTTTCTTCCCCCTTCCTCAATGGACAGTTCCACTATGCATGGCTAGGAGAGAAACACCTAAAACACAATTTTTCTCTCTTGGCCCTCTCTAACTGCTCAGTAGCTAATCTAGGCCCTTGTAATATTTGCTTTTTGAACTTGGTTGTACTAAGAGGTTTGAGGGGTTGATCCATCTCCATAGGTGTATACTAAGGATTGTTATGGTTCTCATAGATCTGAGCATACTTCATCACCTCCTCAAACATCTTAGGTGTATTCCTTCTTACCTCTCTCTTGATTACTTTTTCTGAGCCCGTAACAAACCCTCTGGTTTTTTAAAAATCATCCAAACCCTTAAGTTTCGAAATGATCTCCTTATAATGGGATATGTAGAAAAAAAAAGGCCTACCTCTCTGAGTAATCCTATCCCACTCATCCCCATTCCTCTCTTCCTCATTCTCAGGAAGAAACTCTTTCAAGAAAAGAGTTTCAAAGTGAGTTTAGTGTGTAGGTAAGAGTTTGCCTCCTTGGGACTGATCCACCAGTTATAAGCACACGGCCCAAGTGAGAGACTCAGTTGATGGAGGTCATTCCACTTTTGCAAAAAAAGTTAAGACCGCATCCTTATTTCTCTCATGGTCATCCCCCCCAAAAAATAGGTGGTTTAAGGTCTTTTAGCAAGGGAGCTTCCCTATAACTCTTCCTTTCTACTTGCTAGGAAAAGGAACATCCTTCCTAGCCATCTCAGTTATAGGAAGAGTAGGCATATCTCTTTCCTTCCTAGCTAGGAAAGAGGTAACATGTGTTTCTAGTGAGATCATCAGAGACTTAAGCTACTCAATGAGAGAATTTATGGTATCAATGTCTCTCTCTAACCTAAGAGCTTGTTCCTTGAACTCTATGAATTGTTTGTGTCTATAAACTACAAGATATGAGGGATATATTGGAGCTTCTACTGGTGCAAATGCAAGGGTGCCATTTTTCCCCGACATCAGTGTAAGCACTAGCATAGGTGTCAGTATAGAAGCACCGGTATATATATCGGTACTCACCTAGACAAAAGCTTTGGTATCAGCGTCGATATGCACCTTAGCATATCGACACTCATTATACCAGTGCCTATAGCGATGACCATGTTTGCAAAATATTTTTTGGGCACCATGTGTTGTCTCTTGCTACAACAACATTACCATGTTGTTGTGTAGCAAAAGACAATACACTCTGCCCAAAAAAAATGAGTACATGTGACATGTACTCTAGTGGTTGCTAATTTAGTGTTTAGATGACCGGGAACCAAAACATGATTTGATAAAGCAAAACAATTTTGGACACAAAAGAGACGAGCAGAATGAACCATGAACCATGTACAAAAGAAATATCCCATAAATGAATCATGTACAAAAGAGATATGTATTCCATGAATCAACCATGTACAAAAGTGTGGCAAACCACTACCATATGTGAGCCAAATACAAAATGTGGCAACGCACTACCATATAGGAACCAAATATAAAATTATGGCACACCACTGCCATATATGAGCCAAATACAAAATTGCGGCATATCACTACCATTCACATGCCCATAGGAATCAAAACATTTATATCTACAGTCCTGCAACAAAGCACATTTGTGAAATGAGACAAATTGATATGATATTTATAAATAATAACTAAAAACACCAAAACAAGTTTATAAGCTCACCTCATTGTAGATGTTCCCATGAAATGATCGCATCGCATCCCTCCACGTCCTCCAATAGAGCAATCAATCCATGAAGATATCCATAAGCCTCCTCGGTTTGTGTCGGAGTATGACCCACTACTAACTCGTGCAACAAATATGCAAAACAATAGATGAACATACATGATGTGCTTAACACAAGCAAATTCAATAATTAAAATGATAATTACAAACTCATGACCCATAGTGGTGTATCCCATGCTATCCAATGTGACGGTCTGATCGTATCTAAATGTGTGGCCACCACATCTCATTGTTGGTGATATCAATCAGGAGTCTGTTGTTGCTCATGGTGTATCATATCCCACTTCTCAGTATCTAACCATATAGGCTTTTGTAAGCCTTCTCTAAAAGCATCATGAGCCTTGGATCTTCAATGGGACATCACCTCACCTGCCATGTGTTAAATCCACTCTCATCTAATAATAGGATGTTGAGGTGCTGGTCGGACTCCGGATAGATCATCTATGTGATATATGTTTTGTGATCCTTATCCTATTCACTCCGTTTCAACATGACAAAGTGTCTGAATTGTATGGAGCAAAGCTGCCATATGCAATGATGCGTGGCTTTTTTGGCAACATCCATCACCAGAGCTCCATCATGTATACTATACACATTGGAGTCATCATGGCCATGAGCACCCTAAGGTGTACGTGGTGTACCAGATGGCATCCCACATAGTATATTTACATCTAAGGTACTCGCTTCCGAGTAGAAGTGGGAGACACAATGTCCATCGCACCACATCCATAACATTTGTCTCCTCCAGAGTCACCTGTAGATCCACTTCTAGAACCTCCTCCTCCAGAGTGTGACATTGACCGATGAGATGGGCCAGCACCTGTATCGCATTGAGGTGTTGAACGCATACATCAACCACTAGAGCCACTAGGGGATGGCTGAGAAGGCAGTAGTGGTGGATTCATGCCCCACCCATGGGAGTGACACAAGCGGGAGTGAGGCCGATGGGAGTGAGGTCGATGGGAGTGAGGCAGAGAGGAGTGCTATGGCAACTGATCTAGTATGGTGATGCAATAGCCATTCTGTGTAATGCTTTCGATACCTTGTATTTCTACCTCCCTCTTTGTTCTCTTCTGTCCATGAGAGGTTACCAATGCAATGTCCTTTGGGTCGAGCTGCTCACTAGGGGAACCATGCAAATGGTAGCATAGGTTTTTGTAGTCGATTTTTATCAAAGGATCCATATTCTCTAACATGTGTAGTAGAAATCTATCGTTTTTTGATACACGAGTGCAAGGACATGCCATTCTCTCCTCTAGATCCAAAGACTCCATCTAATACCATGTGTACATGTTAGTACATTCAAATCTAAATCCCTAATTTTTTTATTAAACAAAAAAATCCTAGTTTTTGTATACTTACTTTAATTCAAAAACCATAATTCCTTATGTATTTAATTATTCATAGTACACTTGATTATATATTGTACTTTTTTTCCTAATTTTTATAAATATATGATTATATATACTAATATTTAATTATGTATAATTTAATTAAAAAATTATATATTGAATTATATATATGTAATTTAATTAAAAAAACCCAAAAATATTATTTTTTACATATTTAATTATATATCTCTAAGTTTATTAATAAAAGCCAGATCTTTTCATATTTATTTATCTATATTAAAATCCTATTTTATATATATATTTGATTACATATTATACTTTTTTCCTTATATATATATATATATATATATATATATATATATATATATATATACATACATACATACACGCAAATATACAATACAAATAAATACATATAATTAAATATATAAAAAATAGAGTTTTAGATTTAATATTTAATTATATTTAATTATATGTATTTATTTGTATTGTATATTTGCATGTATGTGTGTGTGTGTGTATATATATATATATGTATATATATATATATATATATATATATATATATATATATATATATATATATATATATATATATATATATATATATATATATATATATATATATATATATATGTATGTATGTATGTATGTATGTGTGTGTGTATGTATGTGTGTGTGTATGTGTGTGTGTGTGTTTTCATGTATATATGTGTATGTATGTCAAAAACCTAAGATCCTAATCCTAAAAATCTAGATCTAAACCATGTATGTATATGTGTGTGTATGTGTGTATGCATACATGTGTATGTATATGTGTGTATGCATATGTGGGTATGTATGTATGCATACGTATGTGTGTATGTATGTGTGTGTACATGTGTGTATGCATGTGCAAAAACCCTTAAACCCTAATCCTAAAGACCTAGACCTAAAACATGTATATGCGTGTATGCATGTGTATATACATGTGTATATTGTTGGTGCAAGACAAGCCTACACACATTGGCTTGGACCCTTGGAATTATTGAAGACTAGCATGGATAAAGGTTTATCAAGGCTTCACTCAAAGCAAGACTCATGTGAACATATGCTTATATGTTATTACCTCTTTACCCCTTGTAAAGTCTAAGTGACTTATCATTTGTTTGAAATCACTTTAAATCATCCACCTACCACTAGAGTCGTGGAAATTTGATTGTTGAGATGGAGAGAATATCTCCCTACTTTTAGAGGAGAGATTCAAGGGAGCCTAAGTTTGAATTTCAAATTCAAATGAAGATCAAACTCCTATAAAGGATGTACTGAAAAAGTCGCCGTATATACTGCCATTCTAGCTCACTCCCCGAGGCATATTTCCCTTGTAACTCATTGTGTGTGAGGGCTACTCTATACCCAACATCACACTACCTCATTTAGCTCTGCTTGGCAAGCTAATGAGATTGTACAAACACATATATCAATAGAAGTATACATTCATCATCTCTGTTTTGTCTGAGTCACCTACTCCAAGTCTGTCAACTTCAAAGAAGCATTGCTCTGGATCTACTGAACCAAATCAAGTGTTCTATAGCTCATTGGAATCAGCTCAAAGTCTACTACAAGCATACAAAATTTCAAAGGATTTCATTCAGCCAATTGGGAGAAAATCGAGTCGAGGTGCACACTGGTATTTGTCTGCAGAGTTCCTGAAAAGTCGGGGGTGATTATAATTTTGCTAAACTTATTTCTCAGTGCATAGTTTATCAATTGAAGTGATTCCACATGTGATTGGTAGCTTACTAAGGTATATTGATACTCCCAAAAGGAATTGTGCCAATTTTAAGTGTGCTGGACACACTGAGTAAAAGTCTGAGCAGGTATCATTACAAGAATAGAAGGTTTTGGTTGATTTTTGAAGGACCAACTTATCTGTTTTGGTTTGATCATTACCCAAACCATTTCCAAAGTACATATATAGTTTCTTTATGTCATTTGGAAGCTAAGCTAGTGTACTAAGCATTTCTGGAGAGAAAAGAGGGCAGGTGTGAAGCAGGTTTTGCAGCACCAACTGATTTACTGAGTGCATCCATCCATCACTCTCAACAGTGGTATCAGAGCAAAGAAGGTAATCATGGGTGATGGTTTCCCTTCTTTCATTGACAAATTGGACAGAAACAACTATCAAGCTTGGTCATTGAGAATGAAGACCTATCTACAAGGGAGAAGTCTATTTGGATACATATCAGGAGATGAGGAGTTTCCCTCATTCAAGACTAGAGGACTACCTACAAAGGATGAGCATGAAAGACTTAACCAATGGTGTGCAAAGGATGCTTTGGCAAGGTCTTATCTCTTAAACTCTATATCTGACTTTCTTTTACCTCATGTAAGAAACTGTAAGACTTCCCAAGAGACTTGGGAAACCTTGTCAAATTACTTTTCTTCCAACACAAGGGCTAGAAAGAACCAATTATGGATAGAGTTCACAACACTGAGGAAGCAGCCCAAGCAATCAGTCTCAGATTATGTGACAAAGATCAAAGATGTGGCAGACCAACTAGCAAGCATTGGAGAGGAAATTGAAGAGGAGCAAATAGTCAGGCAAGTGACAAATGGACTCAAGGCAGATGATAAGTGGGAAAGTTTCACCACTGCAATGGACCTCTACATGGACATGCATACCCCTGATCTCACAACACTCATGGGTCAACTATTTACACATGAAGCAAAGTTCACCAAAGCTGGAGATCAATCAAAAGGTAATAACCCCTCTGCTCTCTTTACTGATAAGAAAGTTAAAGATAAAGGCAAGAAGAAACAGGATGAAGAAGGCTCTACCTCTCAAGCCAATTATGCAGGAAGAGGTAGGTCATCTAGAGGAAGAGGCAGAGGAGGTAAGTCAGGTAGGGGGAGACCCTACAACTCATCACCTTGCAACATCTGTGGGTTGTCCAATCATACCACAGATGAATGCTACAAGAACTACAAAAATCAGAGAGGAAGAGGCTACTCAAGAGGTGGATACTCTCAAGGAAGAGGTAGATTCAACCAACATCAAAGCTACAATGGGTATAACAACCAATACAACAACAATTACAACAACAACCACAATGGAAGCTACCAAGGTGGATTCAGAAATAGAAGAGATTACAACAACTACACAGAGGAGCAGGATGACTCCTTATTGATCATGAACATGACCTCCAAGATAGGTACAAATGATGATCATTTATTTTACATTGACTCAGGATGTTCTAACCATGTAGCTGGCAATGTGGCACTACTTTCTGATTTGGAAGAGCCCAAGGGCAAACATCAGGTACAAACAGGTGATGACACTAAACACTCTGTTGTCAAAGTTGGAAATGTGAAGACATGTGATGGTAATCAGAACCTATTAAGCAGGGTACTCTATGTACCAACAATAACTAAGAATTTAATGAGTGTTGGTCAGATTGTGGAGAAAGGTTTGCAGGTCAGATTCACACAACATGGAGCATATGTGGAGGACCCAAAACAAGGATTCAGAAGGATAGCTAAAGGGGAGAAATCAGGTAGACTATTTACATTTGAGCTAGAAGATACAAAAAACATTGCTTTATATAATTACAAGGATCAGACACTTTCAGAGTTAGAGATATGGCATAAGAGATTAGGGCACATAGGTGAAAGGACTCTAAAGCAAATGTGCAGGGATCAATGTGTGCTTGGGATACCTAATGTATCCAAGCAACACATGATTTACAAATGTGGATCATGTCAATTTGGTAAGTCTCACAGATTACCCTACTCAAGAAAAGGTTTCATGCATGAAGACTACCTAGACTTGGTACACACAGATGTTTGGGGACCTAGCAAGGACCCTTCCATTTCTGGTTCAAGATATTATGTGTCTTTTATTGATGACTATAGCAGGTGGACCATTTTATACTTTATGAAGCATAAAGATGAAGTGTTTAATTGTTTCAAGAGGTATCTTGCTCTTGTTGAGAATCAAACAGGTAGAAGCTTGAAGAGGCTAAGATCAGATGGTGGAGGAGAGTATTTCTCCAATGAGTTTGAAGATTTCTTGCAGGAAAGAGGCATCAAGAGAGAGATCACTACCAGATATTCACCTGAACAAAATGGGGTAGCAGAAAGAAGGAATAGACTTATAGTGGAAACAGCTAGGTCTATGCTCAATGAAAAAAGGTTGCCAAATTACCTATGGGCAGAGAGTGTGTCCACTGCCACTTACCTCATCAACAGGTTGCCATCCAAATCACTTGATGGCATGACTCCATATGAAGCATGGCATGGTAAGAGACCCTCTCTGGATCATTGCAAAATCTTTGGTTGTATAGCATATGTGCATATTCCCTCACAGGTAAGAGGAAAGCTAGACCCAAAGGCAGAGAAATGTATCTTCATTGGCTATGATTTAAACCAAAAGGGATACAGATTCTACAACCCCACAAACAAAGGCTTCAAGGTAAGCAGAGATGTCATATTTGATGAGAATGACTCATGGTATGAGAATGAATGCAGGAAAGTGAGTCTACCCTATGACATGGAGGAAGATTTTCCAAAGCTTACCAAGGAAGAGCCAACTCAGCAAGAAGATTCAAGCTCAGATGATGATACCATCAACCTTGAAGAGTTCAAGGCTTGGAAATCCAAAGGAAAGATGAAGATGAAGCAATTGGAGGACAAGGCAGAAACTTCTACTCAAGCTATGAGAAGATCTCAGAGAGAGAAGAAGAAACCTATCAGATTTGGGTATGACACATCACTTGTAACTAAACATTCTGTATATCTTGCAAAAGACTTGTTGAATGAAGAACCAGGTACCTATGAAGAAGCAATTACAAAGCCAGAATGGAGAGAAGCCATGGATGAGGAGATAGAAGCCCTCCAAGAGAGTGATACTTGGGACTTGGTACCCAAGAAGGATACTATGAAGGTAATAGGATCCAGATGGATCTACAAATTGAAGAAGAATTCAGATGGAACAATTAACAGGTACAAAGCTAGGTTGGTAGCCAAGGGTTTTGCACAAACCCAAGGCATTGATTATGAGGAGACATTTTCTCCTGTGGCCAAGATGCCAACTATCAGAGTTTTGGTGAGTGTAGCTGCATCCAAGAATTGGAACATGTACCAATTGGATGTGAAGAATGCATTCCTAAATGGATGGATATCTGAAGAAGTCTACATGTCACAACCACCTGGCTATGAAGATCCAAGAAAGGTACATTATGTTTGTAAATTAAAGAAAGCTCTGTATGGGTTAAAGCAGGCACCTAGAGCATGGAACTACAGACTGACCACCTACCTCTTAGACCAAGGATTTGTTATGAGCAAAGCAGACACTTCTCTATTCATAAAGAGAAGTAGTACAGAGGTAATCTACTTATGTGTTTATGTAGATGACATCATCATTACAGGTAATGATGTCAATGGGATTAGACACATCAAAGGACAGATGATGAAAGAATTCAAGATTAGTGATCTTGGATTACTAAAATATTTCCTAGGTCTTGAATTGATCTACACAAATTCAGGTATCTACATTACTCAAAAGAAGTATGTACAGGATATGGTCAAGAAGTTTGGTTTGCAGGATGCTAAAGTATCTACTACTCCAATGGAGGTTAACCAAAAGCTAAGTGCTCATGAAGGAGAAGAAATCAAGGGCATTACAGGATATCAAAGTATGGTGGGTAGCTTGAACTATGCTACCTTGACAAGAATTGACATAGCATATGGTGTAAGTGTGCTTAGTCAATTCATGCACAAACCTAGAATACCTCATCTAGAGGCAGCCAAGAAGATCTTGAAGTACCTCAAGGGAACTCAAAGTCATGGTTTGTATTTCCCTTATACATCAGATATTGACATAAAGGTTTACTCAGATGCAGATTGGGCAGGATGCAAGGATGATAGGAGGAGCACCTCAGGATACATTTGTTTTGCAGGAGATAAGCCTATCTCTTGGTCAGCTAAGAAGCAACCTACAGTGGCATTGTCATCCACTGAAGCAGAGTATAGAGGACTTGCAAATGCTACTCAAGAAGCTATCTGGTTGAAGCTTCTATATACAGAGTTAGGTCTACATACAAGACCACCTATTATCTTTGGAGACAATACTAGCTCTCTTCATCTTGCAGCAAACCCAATTTATCATGCCAGAACAAAGCACATAGAGGTTCATTACCACTATGTGAGAGAGAAATTGTTAAGTAAAGAGATTCAATTGACATATGTTTCTACTAATATGCAATGTGCAGATTTACTTACAAAGGCATTGGATGGAAACAAGCTAGGAAGATTCAAATCTATGATTGGATTACAGGAAGTGATTGAAGAATGAAGAAGAAGACTTAAGCCAAAGTGTTTGGCTTGAGGGGGAGCTGTTGGTGCAAGACAAGCCTACACACATTGGCTTGGACCCTTGGAATTATTGAAGACTAGCATGGATAAAGGTTTATCAAGGCTTCACTCAAAGCAAGACTCATGTGAACATATGCTTATATGTTATTACCTCTTTACCCCTTGTAAAGTCTAAGTGACTTATCATTTGTTTGAAATCACTTTAAATCATCCACCTACCACTAGAGTCGTGGAAATTTGATTGTTGAGATGGAGAGAATATCTCCCTACTTTTAGAGGAGAGATTCAAGGGAGCCTAAGTTTGAATTTCAAATTCAAATGAAGATCAAACTCCTATAAAGGATGTACTGAAAAAGTCGCGGTATATACTGCCATTCTAGCTCACTCCCCGAGGCATATTTCCCTTGTAACTCATTGTGTGTGAGGGCTACTCTATACCCAACATCACACTACCTCATTTAGCTCTGCTTGGCAAGCTAATGAGATTGTACAAACACATATATCAATAGAAGTATACATTCATCATCTCTGTTTTGTCTGAGTCACCTACTCCAAGTCTGTCAACTTCAAAGAAGCATTGCTCTGGATCTACTGAACCAAATCAAGTGTTCTATAGCTCATTGGAATCAGCTCAAAGTCTACTACAAGCATACAAAATTTCAAAGGATTTCATTCAGCCAATTGGGAGAAAATCGAGTCGAGGTGCACACTGGTATTTGTCTGCAGAGTTCCTGAAAAGTCGGGGGTGATTATAATTTTGCTAAACTTATTTCTCAGTGCATAGTTTATCAATTGAAGTGATTCCACATGTGATTGGTAGCTTACTAAGGTATATTGATACTCCCAAAAGGAATTGTGCCAATTTTAAGTGTGCTGGACACACTGAGTAAAAGTCTGAGCAGGTATCATTACAAGAATAGAAGGTTTTGGTTGATTTTTGAAGGACCAACTTATCTGTTTTGGTTTGATCATTACCCAAACCATTTCCAAAGTACATATATAGTTTCTTTATGTCATTTGGAAGCTAAGCTAGTGTACTAAGCATTTCTGGAGAGAAAAGAGGGCAGGTGTGAAGCAGGTTTTGCAGCACCAACTGATTTCCTGAGTGCATCCATCCATCACTCTCAACAGTGGTATCAGAGCAAAGAAGGTAATCATGGGTGATGGTTTCCCTTCTTTCATTGAAAAATTGGACAGAAACAACTATCAAGCTTGGTCATTGAGAATGAAGACCTATCTACAAGGGAGAAGTCTATTTGGATACATATCAGGAGATGAGGAGTTGCCCTCATTCAAGACTAGAGGACTACCTACAAAGGATGAGCATGAAAGACTTAACCAATGGTGTGCAAAGGATGCTTTGGCAAGGTCTTATCTCTTAAACTCTATATCTGACTTTCTTTTACCTCATGTAAGAAACTGTAAGACTTCCCAAGAGACTTGGGAAACCTTGTCAAATTACTTTTCTTCCAACACAAGGGCTAGAAAGAACCAATTATGGATAGAGTTCACAACACTGAGGAAGCAGCCCAAGCAATCAGTCTCAGATTATGTGACAAAGATCAAAGATGTGGCAGACCAACTAGCAAGCATTGGAGAGGAAATTGAAGAGGAGCAAATAGTCAGGCAAGTGACAAATGGACTCAAGGCAGATGATAAGTGGGAAAGTTTCACCACTGCAATGGACCTCTACATGGACATGCATACCCCTGATCTCACAACACTCATGGGTCAACTATTTACACATGAAGCAAAGTTCACCAAAGCTGGAGATCAATCAAAAGGTAATAACCCCTCTGCTCTCTTTACTGATAAGAAAGTTAAAGATAAAGGCAAGAAGAAACAGGATGAAGAAGGCTCTACCTCTCAAGCCAATTATGCAGGAAGAGGTAGGTCATCTAGAGGAAGAGGCAGAGGAGGTAAGTCAGGTAGGGGGAGACCCTACAACTCATCACCTTGCAACATCTGTGGGTTGTCCAATCATACCACAGATGAATGCTACAAGAACTACAAAAATCAGAGAGGAAGAGGCTACTCAAGAGGTGGATACTCTCAAGGAAGAGGTAGATTCAACCAACATCAAAGCTACAATGGGTATAACAACCAATACAACAACAATTACAACAACAACCACAATGGAAGCTACCAAGGTGGATTCAGAAATAGAAGAGATTACAACAACTACACAGAGGAGCAGGATGACTCCTTATTGATCATGAACATGACCTCCAAGATAGGTACAAATGATGATCATTTATTTTACATTGACTCAGGATGTTCTAACCATGTAGCTGGCAATGTGGCACTACTTTCTGATTTGGAAGAGCCCAAGGGCAAACATCAGGTACAAACAGGTGATGACACTAAACACTCTGTTGTCAAAGTTGGAAATGTGAAGACATGTGATGGTAATCAGAACCTATTAAGCAGGGTACTCTATGTACCAACAATAACTAAGAATTTAATGAGTGTTGGTCAGATTGTGGAGAAAGGTTTGCAGGTCAGATTCACACAACATGGAGCATATGTGGAGGACCCAAAACAAGGATTCAGAAGGATAGCTAAAGGGGAGAAATCAGGTAGACTATTTACATTTGAGCTAGAAGATACAAAAAACATTGCTTTATATAATTACAAGGATCAGACACTTTCAGAGTTAGAGATATGGCATAAGAGATTAGGGCACATAGGTGAAAGGACTCTAAAGCAAATGTGCAGGGATCAATGTGTGCTTGGGATACCTAATGTATCCAAGCAACACATGATTTACAAATGTGGATCATGTCAATTTGGTAAGTCTCACAGATTACCCTACTCAAGAAAAGGTTTCATGCATGAAGACTACCTAGACTTGGTACACACAGATGTTTGGGGACCTAGCAAGGACCCTTCCATTTCTGGTTCAAGATATTATGTGTCTTTTATTGATGACTATAGCAGGTGGACCATTTTATACTTTATGAAGCATAAAGATGAAGTGTTTAATTGTTTCAAGAGGTATCTTGCTCTTGTTGAGAATCAAACAGGTAGAAGCTTGAAGAGGCTAAGATCAGATGGTGGAGGAGAGTATTTCTCCAATGAGTTTGAAGATTTCTTGCAGGAAAGAGGCATCAAGAGAGAGATCACTACCAGATATTCACCTGAACAAAATGGGGTAGCAGAAAGAAGGAATAGACTTATAGTGGAAACAGCTAGGTCTATGCTCAATGAAAAAAGGTTGCCAAATTACCTATGGGCAGAGAGTGTGTCCACTGCCACTTACCTCATCAACAGGTTGCCATCCAAATCACTTGATGGCATGACTCCATATGAAGCATGGCATGGTAAGAGACCCTCTCTGGATCATTGCAAAATCTTTGGTTGTATAGCATATGTGCATATTCCCTCACAGGTAAGAGGAAAGCTAGACCCAAAGGCAGAGAAATGTATCTTCATTGGCTATGATTTAAACCAAAAGGGATACAGATTCTACAACCCCACAAACAAAGGCTTCAAGGTAAGCAGAGATGTCATATTTGATGAGAATGACTCATGGTATGAGAATGAATGCAGGAAAGTGAGTCTACCCTATGACATGGAGGAAGATTTTCCAAAGCTTACCAAGGAAGAGCCAACTCAGCAAGAAGATTCAAGCTCAGATGATGATACCATCAACCTTGAAGAGTTCAAGGCTTGGAAATCCAAAGGAAAGATGAAGATGAAGCAATTGGAGGACAAGGCAGAAACTTCTACTCAAGCTATGAGAAGATCTCAGAGAGAGAAGAAGAAACCTATCAGATTTGGGTATGACACATCACTTGTAACTAAACATTCTGTATATCTTGCAAAAGACTTGTTGAATGAAGAACCAGGTACCTATGAAGAAGCAATTACAAAGCCAGAATGGAGAGAAGCCATGGATGAGGAGATAGAAGCCCTCCAAGAGAGTGATACTTGGGACTTGGTACCCAAGAAGGATACTATGAAGGTAATAGGATCCAGATGGATCTACAAATTGAAGAAGAATTCAGATGGAACAATTAACAGGTACAAAGCTAGGTTGGTAGCCAAGGGTTTTGCACAAACCCAAGGCATTGATTATGAGGAGACATTTTCTCCTGTGGCCAAGATGCCAACTATCAGAGTTTTGGTGAGTGTAGCTGCATCCAAGAATTGGAACATGTACCAATTGGATGTGAAGAATGCATTCCTAAATGGATGGATATCTGAAGAAGTCTACATGTCACAACCACCTGGCTATGAAGATCCAAGAAAGGTACATTATGTTTGTAAATTAAAGAAAGCTCTGTATGGGTTAAAGCAGGCACCTAGAGCATGGAACTACAGACTGACCACCTACCTCTTAGACCAAGGATTTGTTATGAGCAAAGCAGACACTTCTCTATTCATAAAGAGAAGTAGTACAGAGGTAATCTACTTATGTGTTTATGTAGATGACATCATCATTATAGGTAATGATGTCAATGGGATTAGACACATCAAAGGACAGATGATGAAAGAATTCAAGATTAGTGATCTTGGATTACTAAAATATTTCCTAGGTCTTGAATTGATCTACACAAATTCAGGTATCTACATTACTCAAAAGAAGTATGTACAGGATATGGTCAAGAAGTTTGGTTTGCAGGATGCTAAAGTATCTACTACTCCAATGGAGGTTAACCAAAAGCTAAGTGCTCATGAAGGAGAAGAAATCAAGGACATTACAGGATATCAAAGTATGGTGGGTAGCTTGAACTATGCTACCTTGACAAGAATTGACATAGCATATGGTGTAAGTGTGCTTAGTCAATTCATGCACAAACCTAGAATACCTCATCTAGAGGCAGCCAAGAAGATCTTGAAGTACCTCAAGGGAACTCAAAGTCATGGTTTGTATTTCCCTTATACATCAGATATTGACATAAAGGTTTACTCAGATGCAGATTGGGCAGGATGCAAGGATGATAGGAGGAGCACCTCAGGATACATTTGTTTTGCAGGAGATAAGCCTATCTCTTGGTCAGCTAAGAAGCAACCTACAGTGGCATTGTCATCCACTGAAGCAGAGTATAGAGGACTTGCAAATGCTACTCAAGAAGCTATCTGGTTGAAGCTTCTATATACAGAGTTAGGTCTACATACAAGACCACCTATTATCTTTGGAGACAATACTAGCTCTCTTCATCTTGCAGCAAACCCAATTTATCATGCCAGAACAAAGCACATAGAGGTTCATTACCACTATGTGAGAGAGAAATTGTTAAGTAAAGAGATTCAATTGACATATGTTTCTACTAATATGCAATGTGCAGATTTACTTACAAAGGCATTGGATGGAAACAAGCTAGGAAGATTCAAATCTATGATTGGATTACAGGAAGTGATTGAAGAATGAAGAAGAAGACTTAAGCCAAAGTGTTTGGCTTGAGGGGGAGCTGTTGGTGCAAGACAAGCCTACACACATTGGCTTGGACCCTTGGAATTATTGAAGACTAGCATGGATAAAGGTTTATCAAGGCTTCACTCAAAGCAAGACTCATGTGAACATATGCTTATATGTTATTACCTCTTTACCCCTTGTAAAGTCTAAGTGACTTATCATTTGTTTGAAATCACTTTAAATCATCCACCTACCACTAGAGTCGTGGAAATTTGATTGTTGAGATGGAGAGAATATCTCCCTACTTTTAGAGGAGAGATTCAAGGGAGCCTAAGTTTGAATTTCAAATTCAAATGAAGATCAAACTCCTATAAAGGATGTACTGAAAAAGTCGCGGTATATACTGCCATTCTAGCTCACTCCCCGAGGCATATTTCCCTTGTAACTCATTGTGTGTGAGGGCTACTCTATACCCAACATCACACTACCTCATTTAGCTCTGCTTGGCAAGCTAATGAGATTGTACAAACACATATATCAATAGAAGTATACATTCATCATCTCTGTTTTGTCTGAGTCACCTACTCCAAGTCTGTCAACTTCAAAGAAGCATTGCTCTGGATCTACTGAACCAAATCAAGTGTTCTATAGCTCATTGGAATCAGCTCAAAGTCTACTACAAGCATACAAAATTTCAAAGGATTTCATTCAGCCAATTGGGAGAAAATCGAGTCGAGGTGCACACTGGTATTTGTCTGCAGAGTTCCTGAAAAGTCGGGGGTGATTATAATTTTGCTAAACTTATTTCTCAGTGCATAGTTTATCAATTGAAGTGATTCCACATGTGATTGGTAGCTTACTAAGGTATATTGATACTCCCAAAAGGAATTGTGCCAATTTTAAGTGTGCTGGACACACTGAGTAAAAGTCTGAGCAGGTATCATTACAAGAATAGAAGGTTTTGGTTGATTTTTGAAGGACCAACTTATCTGTTTTGGTTTGATCATTACCCAAACCATTTCCAAAGTACATATATAGTTTCTTTATGTCATTTGGAAGCTAAGCTAGTGTACTAAGCATTTTTGGAGAGAAAAGAGGGCAGGTGTGAAGCAGGTTTTGCAGCACCAACTGATTTCCTGAGTGCATCCATCCATCACTCTCAACAGTGGTATCAGAGCAAAGAAGGTAATCATGGGTGATGGTTTCCCTTCTTTCATTGACAAATTGGACAGAAACAACTATCAAGCTTGGTCATTGAGAATGAAGACCTATCTACAAGGGAGAAGTCTATTTGGATACATATCAGGAGATGAGGAGTTGCCCTCATTCAAGACTAGAGGACTACCTACAAAGGATGAGCATGAAAGACTTAACCAATGGTGTGCAAAGGATGCTTTGGCAAGGTCTTATCTCTTAAACTCTATATCTGACTTTCTTTTACCTCATGTAAGAAACTGTAAGACTTCCCAAGAGACTTGGGAAACCTTTTCAAATTACTTTTCTTCCAACACAAGGGCTAGAAAGAACCAATTATGGATAGAGTTCACAACACTGAGGAAGCAGCCCAAGCAATCAGTCTCAGATTATGTGACAAAGATCAAAGATGTGGCAGACCAACTAGCAAGCATTGGAGAGGAAATTGAAGAGGAGCAAATAGTCAGGCAAGTGACAAATGGACTCAAGGCAGATGATAAGTGGGAAAGTTTCACCACTGCAATGGACCTCTACATGGACATGCATACCCCTGATCTCACAACACTCATGGGTCAACTATTTACACATGAAGCAAAGTTCACCAAAGCTGGAGATCAATCAAAAGGTAATAACCCCTCTGCTCTCTTTACTGATAAGAAAGTTAAAGATAAAGGCAAGAAGAAACAGGATGAAGAAGGCTCTACCTCTCAAGCCAATTATGCAGGAAGAGGTAGGTCATCTAGAGGAAGAGGCAGAGGAGGTAAGTCAGGTAGGGGGAGACCCTACAACTCATCACCTTGCAACATCTGTGGGTTGTCCAATCATACCACAGATGAATGCTACAAGAACTACAAAAATCAGAGAGGAAGAGGCTACTCAAGAGGTGGATACTCTCAAGGAAGAGGTAGATTCAACCAACATCAAAGCTACAATGGGTATAACAACCAATACAACAACAATTACAACAACAACCACAATGGAAGCTACCAAGGTGGATTCAGAAATAGAAGAGATTACAACAACTACACAGAGGAGCAGGATGACTCCTTATTGATCATGAACATGACCTCCAAGATAGGTACAAATGATGATCATTTATTTTACATTGACTCAGGATGTTCTAACCATGTAGCTGGCAATGTGGCACTACTTTTTGATTTGGAAGAGCCCAAGGGCAAACATCAGGTACAAACAGGTGATGACACTAAACACTCTGTTGTCAAAGTTGGAAATGTGAAGACATGTGATGGTAATCAGAACCTATTAAGCAGGGTACTCTATGTACCAACAATAACTAAGAATTTAATGAGTGTTGGTCAGATTGTGGAGAAAGGTTTGCAGGTCAGATTCACACAACATGGAGCATATGTGGAGGACCCAAAACAAGGATTCAGAAGGATAGCTAAAGGGGAGAAATCAGGTAGACTATTTACATTTGAGCTAGAAGATACAAAAAACATTGCTTTATATAATTACAAGGATCAGACACTTTCAGAGTTAGAGATATGGCATAAGAGATTAGGGCACATAGGTGAAAGGACTCTAAAGCAAATGTGCAGGGATCAATGTGTGCTTGGGATACCTAATGTATCCAAGCAACACATGATTTACAAATGTGGATCATGTCAATTTGGTAAGTCTCACAGATTACCCTACTCAAGAAAAGGTTTCATGCATGAAGACTACCTAGACTTGGTACACACAGATGTTTGGGGACCTAGCAAGGACCCTTCCATTTCTGGTTCAAGATATTATGTGTCTTTTATTGATGACTATAGCAGGTGGACCATTTTATACTTTATGAAGCATAAAGATGAAGTGTTTAATTGTTTCAAGAGGTATCTTGCTCTTGTTGAGAATCAAACAGGTAGAAGCTTGAAGAGGCTAAGATCAGATGGTGGAGGAGAGTATTTCTCCAATGAGTTTGAAGATTTCTTGTAGGAAAGAGGCATCAAGAGAGAGATCACTACCAGATATTCACCTGAACAAAATGGGGTAGCAGAAAGAAGGAAGAGACTTATAGTGGAAACAGCTAGGTCTATGCTCAATGAAAAAAGGTTGCCAAATTACCTATGGGCAGAGAGTGTGTCCACTGCCACTTACCTCATCAACAGGTTGCCATCCAAATCACTTGATGGCATGACTCCATATGAAGCATGGCATGGTAAGAGACCCTCTCTGGATCATTGCAAAATCTTTGGTTGTATAGCATATGTGCATATTCCCTCACAGGTAAGAGGAAAGCTAGACCCAAAGGCAGAGAAATGTATCTTCATTGGCTATGATTTAAACCAAAAGGGATACAGATTCTACAACCCCACAAACAAAGGCTTCAAGGTAAGCAGAGATGTCATATTTGATGAGAATGACTCATGGTATGAGAATGAATGCAGGAAAGTGAGTCTACCCTATGACATGGAGGAAGATTTTCCAAAGCTTACCAAGGAAGAGCCAACTCAGCAAGAAGATTCAAGCTCAGATGATGATACCATCAACCTTGAAGAGTTCAAGGCTTGGAAATCCAAAGGAAAGATGAAGATGAAGCAATTGGAGGACAAGGCAGAAACTTCTACTCAAGCTATGAGAAGATCTCAGAGAGAGAAGAAGAAACCTATCAGATTTGGGTATGACACATCACTTGTAACTAAACATTCTGTATATCTTGCAAAAGACTTGTTGAATGAAGAACCAGGTACCTATGAAGAAGCAATTACAAAGCCAGAATGGAGAGAAGCCATGGATGAGGAGATAGAAGCCCTCCAAGAGAGTGATACTTGGGACTTGGTACCCAAGAAGGATACTATGAAGGTAATAGGATCCAGATGGATCTACAAATTGAAGAAGAATTCAGATGGAACAATTAACAGGTACAAAGCTAGGTTGGTAGCCAAGGGTTTTGCACAAACCCAAGGCATTGATTATGAGGAGACATTTTCTCCTGTGGCCAAGATGCCAACTATCAGAGTTTTGGTGAGTGTAGCTGCATCCAAGAATTGGAACATGTACCAATTGGATGTGAAGAATGCATTCCTAAATGGATGGATATCTGAAGAAGTCTACATGTCACAACCACCTGGCTATGAAGATCCAAGAAAGGTACATTATGTTTGTAAATTAAAGAAAGCTCTGTATGGGTTAAAGCAGGCACCTAGAGCATGGAACTACAGACTGACCACCTACCTCTTAGACCAAGGATTTGTTATGAGCAAAGCAGACACTTCTCTATTCATAAAGAGAAGTAGTACAGAGGTAATCTACTTATGTGTTTATGTAGATGACATCATCATTATAGGTAATGATGTCAATGGGATTAGACACATCAAAGGACAGATGATGAAAGAATTCAAGATTAGTGATCTTGGATTACTAAAATATTTCCTAGGTCTTGAATTGATCTACACAAATTCAGGTATCTACATTACTCAAAAGAAGTATGTACAGGATATGGTCAAGAAGTTTGGTTTGCAGGATGCTAAAGTATCTACTACTCCAATGGAGGTTAACCAAAAGCTAAGTGCTCATGAAGGAGAAGAAATCAAGGACATTACAGGATATCAAAGTATGGTGGGTAGCTTGAACTATGCTACCTTGACAAGAATTGACATAGCATATGGTGTAAGTGTGCTTAGTCAATTCATGCACAAACCTAGAATACCTCATCTAGAGGCAGCCAAGAAGATCTTGAAGTACCTCAAGGGAACTCAAAGTCATGGTTTGTATTTCCCTTATACATCAGATATTGACATAAAGGTTTACTCAGATGCAGATTGGGCAGGATGCAAGGATGATAGGAGGAGCACCTCAGGATACATTTGTTTTGCAGGAGATAAGCCTATCTCTTGGTCAGCTAAGAAGCAACCTACAGTGGCATTGTCATCCACTGAAGCAGAGTATAGAGGACTTGCAAATGCTACTCAAGAAGCTATCTGGTTGAAGCTTCTATATACAGAGTTAGGTCTACATACAAGACCACCTATTATCTTTGGAGACAATACTAGCTCTCTTCATCTTGCAGCAAACCCAATTTATCATGCCAGAACAAAGCACATAGAGGTTCATTACCACTATGTGAGAGAGAAATTGTTAAGTAAAGAGATTCAATTGACATATGTTTCTACTAATATGCAATGTGCAGATTTACTTACAAAGGCATTGGATGGAAACAAGCTAGGAAGATTCAAATCTATGATTGGATTACAGGAAGTGATTGAAGAATGAAGAAGAAGACTTAAGCCAAAGTGTTTGGCTTGAGGGGGAGCTGTTGGTGCAAGACAAGCCTACACACATTGGCTTGGACCCTTGGAATTATTGAAGACTAGCATGGATAAAGGTTTATCAAGGCTTCACTCAAAGCAAGACTCATGTGAACATATGCTTATATGTTATTACCTCTTTACCCCTTGTAAAGTCTAAGTGACTTATCATTTGTTTGAAATCACTTTAAATCATCCACCTACCACTAGAGTCGTGGAAATTTGATTGTTGAGATGGAGAGAATATCTCCCTACTTTTAGAGGAGAGATTCAAGGGAGCCTAAGTTTGGATTTCAAATTCAAATGAAGATCAAACTCCTATAAAGGATGTACTGAAAAAGTCGCGGTATATACTGCCATTCTAGCTCACTCCCCGAGGCATATTTCCCTTGTAACTCATTGTGTGTGAGGGCTACTCTATACCCAACATCACACTACCTCATTTAGCTCTGCTTGGCAAGCTAATGAGATTGTACAAACACATATATCAATAGAAGTATACATTCATCATCTCTGTTTTGTCTGAGTCACCTACTCCAAGTCTGTCAACTTCAAAGAAGCATTGCTCTGGATCTACTGAACCAAATCAAGTGTTCTATAGCTCATTGGAATCAGCTCAAAGTCTACTACAAGCATACAAAATTTCAAAGGATTTCATTCAGCCAATTGGGAGAAAATCGAGTCGAGGTGCACACTGGTATTTGTCTGCAGAGTTCCTGAAAAGTCGGGGGTGATTATAATTTTGCTAAACTTATTTCTCAGTGCATAGTTTATCAATTGAAGTGATTCCACATGTGATTGGTAGCTTACTAAGGTATATTGATACTCCCAAAAGGAATTGTGCCAATTTTAAGTGTGCTGGACACACTGAGTAAAAGTCTGAGCAGGTATCATTACAAGAATAGAAGGTTTTGGTTGATTTTTGAAGGACCAACTTATCTGTTTTGGTTTGATCATTACCCAAACCATTTCCAAAGTACATATATAGTTTCTTTATGTCATTTGGAAGCTAAGCTAGTGTACTAAGCATTTTTGGAGAGAAAAGAGGGCAGGTGTGAAGCAGGTTTTGCAGCACCAACTGATTTCCTGAGTGCATCCATCCATCACTCTCAACAGTGGTATCAGAGCAAAGAAGGTAATCATGGGTGATGGTTTCCCTTCTTTCATTGACAAATTGGACAGAAACAACTATCAAGCTTGGTCATTGAGAATGAAGACCTATCTACAAGGGAGAAGTCTATTTGGATACATATCAGGAGATGAGGAGTTGCCCTCATTCAAGACTAGAGGACTACCTACAAAGGATGAGCATGAAAGACTTAACCAATGGTGTGCAAAGGATGCTTTGGCAAGGTCTTATCTCTTAAACTCTATATCTGACTTTCTTTTACCTCATGTAAGAAACTGTAAGACTTCCCAAGAGACTTGGGAAACCTTTTCAAATTACTTTTCTTCCAACACAAGGGCTAGAAAGAACCAATTATGGATAGAGTTCACAACACTGAGGAAGCAGCCCAAGCAATCAGTCTCAGATTATGTGACAAAGATCAAAGATGTGGCAGACCAACTAGCAAGCATTGGAGAGGAAATTGAAGAGGAGCAAATAGTCAGGCAAGTGACAAATGGACTCAAGGCAGATGATAAGTGGGAAAGTTTCACCACTGCAATGGACCTCTACATGGACATGCATACCCCTGATCTCACAACACTCATGGGTCAACTATTTACACATGAAGCAAAGTTCACCAAAGCTGGAGATCAATCAAAAGGTAATAACCCCTCTGCTCTCTTTACTGATAAGAAAGTTAAAGATAAAGGCAAGAAGAAACAGGATGAAGAAGGCTCTACCTCTCAAGCCAATTATGCAGGAAGAGGTAGGTCATCTAGAGGAAGAGGCAGAGGAGGTAAGTCAGGTAGGGGGAGACCCTACAACTCATCACCTTGCAACATCTGTGGGTTGTCCAATCATACCACAGATGAATGCTACAAGAACTACAAAAATCAGAGAGGAAGAGGCTACTCAAGAGGTGGATACTCTCAAGGAAGAGGTAGATTCAACCAACATCAAAGCTACAATGGGTATAACAACCAATACAACAACAATTACAACAACAACCACAATGGAAGCTACCAAGGTGGATTCAGAAATAGAAGAGATTACAACAACTACACAGAGGAGCAGGATGACTCCTTATTGATCATGAACATGACCTCCAAGATAGGTACAAATGATGATCATTTATTTTACATTGACTCAGGATGTTCTAACCATGTAGCTGGCAATGTGGCACTACTTTCTGATTTGGAAGAGCCCAAGGGCAAACATCAGGTACAAACAGGTGATGACACTAAACACTCTGTTGTCAAAGTTGGAAATGTGAAGACATGTGATGGTAATCAGAACCTATTAAGCAGGGTACTCTATGTACCAACAATAACTAAGAATTTAATGAGTGTTGGTCAGATTGTGGAGAAAGGTTTGCAGGTCAGATTCACACAACATGGAGCATATGTGGAGGACCCAAAACAAGGATTCAGAAGGATAGCTAAAGGGGAGAAATCAGGTAGACTATTTACATTTGAGCTAGAAGATACAAAAAACATTGCTTTATATAATTACAAGGATCAGACACTTTCAGAGTTAGAGATATGGCATAAGAGATTAGGGCACATAGGTGAAAGGACTCTAAAGCAAATGTGCAGGGATCAATGTGTGCTTGGGATACCTAATGTATCCAAGCAACACATGATTTACAAATGTGGATCATGTCAATTTGGTAAGTCTCACAGATTACCCTACTCAAGAAAAGGTTTCATGCATGAAGACTACCTAGACTTGGTACACACAGATGTTTGGGGACCTAGCAAGGACCCTTCCATTTCTGGTTCAAGATATTATGTGTCTTTTATTGATGACTATAGCAGGTGGACCATTTTATACTTTATGAAGCATAAAGATGAAGTGTTTAATTGTTTCAAGAGGTATCTTGCTCTTGTTGAGAATCAAACAGGTAGAAGCTTGAAGAGGCTAAGATCAGATGGTGGAGGAGAGTATTTCTCCAATGAGTTTGAAGATTTCTTGTAGGAAAGAGGCATCAAGAGAGAGATCACTACCAGATATTCACCTGAACAAAATGGGGTAGCAGAAAGAAGGAATAGACTTATAGTGGAAACAGCTAGGTCTATGCTCAATGAAAAAAGGTTGCCAAATTACCTATGGGCAGAGAGTGTGTCCACTGCCACTTACCTCATCAACAGGTTGCCATCCAAATCACTTGATGGCATGACTCCATATGAAGCATGGCATGGTAAGAGACCCTCTCTGGATCATTGCAAAATCTTTGGTTGTATAGCATATGTGCATATTCCCTCACAGGTAAGAGGAAAGCTAGACCCAAAGGCAGAGAAATGTATCTTCATTGGCTATGATTTAAACCAAAAGGGATACAGATTCTACAACCCCACAAACAAAGGCTTCAAGGTAAGCAGAGATGTCATATTTGATGAGAATGACTCATGGTATGAGAATGAATGCAGGAAAGTGAGTCTACCCTATGACATGGAGGAAGATTTTCCAAAGCTTACCAAGGAAGAGCCAACTCAGCAAGAAGATTCAAGCTCAGATGATGATACCATCAACCTTGAAGAGTTCAAGGCTTGGAAATCCAAAGGAAAGATGAAGATGAAGCAATTGGAGGACAAGGCAGAAACTTCTACTCAAGCTATGAGAAGATCTCAGAGAGAGAAGAAGAAACCTATCAGATTTGGGTATGACACATCACTTGTAACTAAACATTCTGTATATCTTGCAAAAGACTTGTTGAATGAAGAACCAGGTACCTATGAAGAAGCAATTACAAAGCCAGAATGGAGAGAAGCCATGGATGAGGAGATAGAAGCCCTCCAAGAGAGTGATACTTGGGACTTGGTACCCAAGAAGGATACTATGAAGGTAATAGGATCCAGATGGATCTACAAATTGAAGAAGAATTCAGATGGAACAATTAACAGGTACAAAGCTAGGTTGGTAGCCAAGGGTTTTGCACAAACCCAAGGCATTGATTATGAGGAGACATTTTCTCCTGTGGCCAAGATGCCAACTATCAGAGTTTTGGTGAGTGTAGCTGCATCCAAGAATTGGAACATGTACCAATTGGATGTGAAGAATGCATTCCTAAATGGATGGATATCTGAAGAAGTCTACATGTCACAACCACCTGGCTATGAAGATCCAAGAAAGGTACATTATGTTTGTAAATTAAAGAAAGCTCTGTATGGGTTAAAGCAGGCACCTAGAGCATGGAACTACAGACTGACCACCTACCTCTTAGACCAAGGATTTGTTATGAGCAAAGCAGACACTTCTCTATTCATAAAGAGAAGTAGTACAGAGGTAATCTACTTATGTGTTTATGTAGATGACATCATCATTATAGGTAATGATGTCAATGGGATTAGACACATCAAAGGACAGATGATGAAAGAATTCAAGATTAGTGATCTTGGATTACTAAAATATTTCCTAGGTCTTGAATTGATCTACACAAATTCAGGTATCTACATTACTCAAAAGAAGTATGTACAGGATATGGTCAAGAAGTTTGGTTTGCAGGATGCTAAAGTATCTACTACTCCAATGGAGGTTAACCAAAAGCTAAGTGCTCATGAAGGAGAAGAAATCAAGGACATTACAGGATATCAAAGTATGGTGGGTAGCTTGAACTATGCTACCTTGACAAGAATTGACATAGCATATGGTGTAAGTGTGCTTAGTCAATTCATGCACAAACCTAGAATACCTCATCTAGAGGCAGCCAAGAAGATCTT
>CM035432.1:158224953-158259953 GCA_020310875.1 Ceratopteris richardii | reverse complement strand
TGCGAAATGACCAAAAACTAGGCCCATGAGTGGACTTATAGTCTCTGCTTAAGCATTGTAGACATATTTTGGTTGGGAAAAACCTCTCCAAATCAGATGTTGTTTGTTCATAATCAAATCTTAGGAGTAGTTTCATAATATGACAAAGATCTCTTGAGTCGGATGATGGAGCACAAAGCTATGAGTTAGAGAAGATGGGTATGTTAAGGATGGGAAGCAAAAGAGCAATTCTTCATGAGGAGGGTACTTTAGTAGCTTGGAAATGGATGCTTGGAAGATTTTTCACTTGCTCTAATGACCGTTGTCCCAAATCCACAACCCAATATACATGTGTATGTCCTTTCCCTCTGAAAAAGGTTGCTTGAACTCCTCAAAATTGTTCTACAATTAACAAAGAAAACTACAATCTTTATACCTCTTGTATTCATGCTAGATCTTTACCTTCATCAAACACTTACAACACATATAGTTATCCCACATAGAGTGCACCACTAGAGAATTTGGCCTATAAAGGAGGCGGTCATCTCATATCACTCGAAAAAAAGGGGGGGAGGAGGGAGAGAGAGAGAGAGAGAGAGAGAGAGAAGAGAAGAGAAGGGAACCATATTTAAAGCATGTGATGAGGAAAATTTAAGCTCTAAAAGCACAGGCACATGCAAAGAAGGGTAACTTGTCTTCTCTTTGAGAAACCATTAAATAGAATTGCAATGCATGATCTTGGAAGATGAAAAGAAATCACTCATGCTCTTCCCTCATACTATCCTCCAAAAGTTGCAAAAACTTTCTTTAGAATGTCCCATTTTTTAAGGGAATGTAGTGAAAATTAGAGTTATGAGGAAAGCATTAGCAAGTTAATCAAATGAGAACTGTATGAGGATTTCAAGAAGCATGTTCAAAAACAAGGACAATGCTAAGTTTAGAGTCATGAGGAAAGCATTAGAAAGTTAATCAAATGAGAATTGTATAAGGATTTCATGAAGCATCTTCAAAAACAAAGACAAGCCTTCCTTTGTTACTTCAAAATGATTTAACCTTCTCTAGAGTGTGACTTTTATAGCATAATAATAAAGTCCATTCAAATAGGAAAGAAGGCATAAGTAAGTAAGTAATTGAAAAATACAAACATGAATACAAACTAATAAACTGATAAGTAAGAAATTGACAACAAAATTTTGATGATTAAGCAATTGTTCACTCCATCACGCCATCTGTTGATCATTCATGTGTTTTTGTTTATCTTTCATAGGCATAAGTGCGTGAACAACAATATAGAAAATTGGATGATAAAGCAATGAAATGTATTTTTGTTGGGTACAATTCTGAAAGCAAAGGTTATCATCTCATCCTTAAATAAACACATTCTAGCTAGTTGCGATGTTTCTTTTGTGGAACATGCAATTCAGCCCTTACTTTCATGTACCAAGGAGAAGCCAATGAGCTCAAAAGATGTGTATGATACTTTGTTGCCCCTTTTTATAGGTGGGTGGGCAAGTGCTGGTCAAATTATGCAATTTCTCAGCCTTTACACATTCAAAATGGTGATGCAAATCATTCCATCTATAATGAATATCTATGTGATGCACTTGTTGATGAGAGGGATGACACAGAAGAGGCAAAGACTATGCCTAAATGGTTGGTGTATACTTGGAGAGAGACAAAATTAGGTGCATCTTCTTCATATCATACTCGTTCAAGCTCTTATAGTGCCTTGTTTGCATCACATTGTTATTTCGTTTAGTCTTTGTGATGATAATGGGCGTGTTCTTTTGATGAAGCATGAAATTCAGAAAAAAATGGATGGCTTCTATGCAATCAGAATATGATGCTATTATAAAGAATGGTTCTTTGCCTTTACGTGATTTGTCTCCAAGCAAAAAAGGCCATTGGCACTAAATGGGTGTACAAACTAAAACATAAGCCTGATCGAATAGTTGATAGGTATAATGCTAGGCTTGTTGCCAAAGGTTATGCTCAAGAGAGAGGCATTGATTTTGATGAGACTACCTTTGTTCTCACATGTTTAATGACCATTGTTCATAGTATTTGTGCATATGAAGCTCATCATGGTTGGAGTGTACATCAAATAGACATTAAAACTACATTTTGGCATGGTGGCTTACATGAAGAAGTTTATATATTTGAGCCCCATGGTTTTGTGCAAAAAGGACATGAAAACAAAGTGTGTAGGATCAAAAAGTCATAAATATGATTTGAAGCAAGCACCATGTGCTTGGTATGAGAAAATACATGCCTACTTGTTTGCACAAGGTTTTGAGAACAATCCAACTAAAAGCACCTTATATGTTAAGCATGTGGATGATGTAATTTTGATCATTGTTGTATATTTTGATAATATCTTGCTTACTTGGCCTAATGAGAAGCATATTTCTGAATTTAAAAGATCATTTTCATGTGTCTTATGAGATGTCAGATTTGGGAAATTTGCATCATCGTTTGGGCATTCAATTTTATCAAGTTAATAGGGGAATAGCTTTGTGTCAAACAAAATTTATAGTAACACTATTGTGGTGTTTCGGCCTTGGAGGCCACAAACCTATTGGCATTCCGATGGAAACAAGTTTACCATTGAGTCCTCGTGAGGCTAAAAATGAAAATGATGTTGTTCTAAGTGACTAGAATGTTGGATGCTTGATTTACTCATGCATAGTTGTGCCTCATATTCAGTTTTCTGATGAGTAGGTATATGCATTGCCTAGGACTCAAGAATCGGCATGGAGTTAAGCACATAATATGCTACTTGAGTGGTACCCAGATACTTGGATTGTTTTATTCGAAGGAAGGATCATTGCCCACAGATTTACATGCTTTTCTTTTACTTAGGCTGGGTTTGTTGCTATGAAACTTGTGTGTCCACTAATGTTTTTTGCTAATGCTTTCTAACTCATGCTTATCTTGGTTGAGCAAGAAGCGACCTATTGTGCCTACTTCTAGTAGTGAGGCTGAGTGTAGGGAAAAAATTGTTGAGTGTGTGTGGATTAGATGCATTTTGGTTGATTTGGGTGTTGGTCAACCTTTTGCGACCACCAACTTTACTCATAGTTTGAGTGCATATGTAGTTGTGATGAATCCCATATTTCATGCTTGCAAGAAACACATTGAGTTGCCACAACCTCATTGGAGAGCTTAGTTTGTTTAATATTCCCACGCAAGATAATGTTTCTGACCTTTTCACAAAGGCTCTTCCTAGAGAGAAGTCTAAAACTTAGTGCAAAGCTTTGGGCTTACTCCATGTTGTGGATTGATTTCTTTCCACATAGTTTGAAGCTTCCTTATACATGAGTGCTAGGTCCTTGTTCACTGCATCACTATCAAGGGGATATTTGTTGATATTTTTTTAGTAATGATGTTTTTGGACAAACTTAATTAGATTTATCAGGGTACTTGTATACCTCTTTATAAGGTTTTCCCCCCACGCTTGTATACATGCTTGGAACCCTAATGGGTCACTTATCTTTGTACATTTTGCACTTGGTAATACAATCTGTATTGTGTTGTGATCCAAGCTTCTTCTACTTCCTTGTGTTGTTCATGTGCTTCTGAAGACCTCAAACTCCAACACCCTTCTCGACACCAAGAAGAGGTAAGAAATTTTTTGTTGTGAAATTGGAGTAGCTTGTGTATTTTCACTACAATTCGCACCTTCTAGAGAGTGGAGGTCCTACAATAGAAGTTTGGCATGCCAAGTTTGATCATATATTGACATAGAGAAAGTATATGAGATGCCTAGCATAGCTTCAATGGAGTTGGAATTTTATAGTGTGTTATATGAGGAGTTGATCAAACCCCAATGTTAGGCTCAGTATCCGAGATGTGCATGACCATGGCTAGAGTCTCATGCATCCACTTCAAGGGACTTGGCGACTTGTGCTCCAGGTGGTACACATGATGATGATGCTCATGATGAAGATGAGGATACGGATGAGGTTTGGTCAGATTTCTTTGTTGTTGGCAAATATAGAGTCGGAATCTGATGATTTGACTCATTCATTTTTTAGTCTTGACATTATATTGGTTTATAATTCACACTCATTTTACATTTGGGCATATCATACATGATATGTTTCATGGTTGACAGGTCTCATACTTTTAATGACCATGAGTCATGGCATTCAGATGATTTGTGATTTTATTATTTATATTGTCATTTTGATGATGAATGATGATGTATGTATTGCCTAATGAACTTTGATGCACCACTGTGTTCTCTGTTTAGAATGGCCACTGATAAATACAAACAGAGAATTAATCTGATAAGTAAGAATTAATTGACACTGAAATTGTGCTGATCTAGGAAACAGGAAGGAACTATATGATTTAGAATGTCCGAAGATATTGGATGAAGGTGAAAGCTTCTCTGCCTGCACAGCTCAGCTTGTGACTTTTTATTTGTGAAATCACTGATGCAAGCAACTTTCTCCTCGTACTATTCTCCACAAGTTGCAAGCAGGTTTCTTACAAATGTCCCTTTTTTGTTTTTTTTTTTGAAGGGAATGCAGTGAAGTAATTTAGAGTTAAGGAGAAAGCATTAGAAAGTTAATCAAATGTACTAAGGAAGTCCGTTTCAAGGAAAAAAGGCATAGTTAAGTAAGAAACTGATAAATGCAAACAGGAAGGTAAGAAACTGCTACACACAAACTGATAAGCAAGAAACCGACACTAAAATTGTGCTGAAACAGGAAGAAAATATTATATCATTTAGAATGTCCGAAGATATTGGGTGAAGGTGAAAGCTTCTCTGGCTCAGCCTGATTGAGGACGCTTTCCATCTTCAGGTCTACGAAGGTGAAAGCTTCTCTGCCTGCACAGCTCAGCCTGATTGAGGACGCTTTCCATCTTCAGGTCTATGTACTTTTACTTAAGCTGGCCAAGGATAAAGCTTGCTTTCTAGTGACTAACTGCTACAAAATGAGTTTTACGAGCACGAATAAGAAATATCGTATTCCACTACAAATGCGGAAAACCAAGTGGTTTGGCATTTCGATCTCACTTTTCCCACGAACAAACACCAATCAGAGCACAAACAGACAGATAATAAATTCAAAGTGAGCAAGCAACGCTGTGCTTCTATATGAATTTTTTTTTAATGAGCAACTATGTGAATGCGTCGTGAACAAACTCTGCTTGATTCCAGATATAATCCAATACTAAGGAATGCATGACGCCTGAACTGAGACTTGTTGTAGTCCAGCATGATTTAACTGCTCTGTAGACTAAACATAAACGACAATTGTTCTACAAAAATTACAGAGAAATCAACTAAAAATTAAATGCGTAGGGTGTACTTGTTATGTACAAAATGAGGAGAGCGTACAGACATGACAACTATCAAACTAGTATACTGCACTGCACTAAAACAGATCATGTATTGGCCGATTCCATTGGTAACCAAGACAAGTACATGTAATTCTGCAAGATAGTGGTAAACAAGACATGTAAATCTGCAAATACATAGCTTTCAAAGAAACTATTGAGATGATTTACAATGTGAAACTTCATATTTGCAAGACATTGGTAAACAAGACATGTAATTCTGCAAATACATAGCTTTCAAAGAAACTATTGAGATGATTTACAATGTGAAACTTCATATTTCAAAATGTAGTAGACTGTCCCTTTTTTTTAAGGGAATGTAGTGAAAATTAGAGTTATGAGGAAAGCATTAGCAAGTTAATCAAATGAGAACTGTATGAGGATTTCACGAAGCATCTTCAAAAACCAGGACAATGCTAAGTTTAGAGTTATGAGGATTATGAGGAAAGCATTAGAAAGTTAATCAAATGAGAACTGTATAAGGATTTCATGAAGAATCTTCGAAAACAAAGACAAGCCTTCCTTTGTTACTTCAAAATGATTTAACCTTCTCTAGAGCATGATTTTTATTGCATAATAATGAAGTCCATTCAAATAGGAAAGAAGGCATAGTTAAGTAATTGAAAAATACAAACATATAATAATTAGAAGCTACTAAATACAAACTAATAAACTGATAAGTAAGAAATTGACAACAAAATTTTGATGATCAAGGAAACAGGAAGAAACTATATCATTTAGAATGTCTAGCAATTGTTCACTCCATCACGCCATCTGTTGATCATTCATGTGTTTTTGTTTATCTTTCATAGGCATAAGTGCGTGAACAACAATATAGAAAATTGGATGATAAAGCAATGAAATGTATTTTTGTTGGGTACAATTCTAAAAGCAAAGGTTATCATCTCATCCTTAACTAAACACATTCTAGCTAGCTGCGATGTTTCTTTTGTGGAACATGCAATTCAGCCCTTACTTTCATGTACCAAGGAGACGTCAATGAGCTCAAAAGATGTGTATGATACTTTGCTGCCCCTTTTTACAGGTGGGTAGGCAAGTGCTGGTCAAATATGCAATTTCTCAGCCTTTACATGTTCAAAATGGTGATGCAAATCATTCCATCTGTAATGAATATCTATTTGATACACTTCTTGATGAGAGGGATGACACAGAAGAGGCAAAAACAATGCCTAAATGGTTGGTGTATACTTGGAGAGAGAGAAAATTAGGTGCATCTTCTTCATATCATACTCGTTCAAGCTCTTATAGTGCCTTGTTTGCATCACATTGTTATGCATTTGCGTCATTTAGTCTTTGTGATGATAATGGGCGTGTTCTTTTGATGAAGCATGAAATTCAGAAAAAAATGGATGGCTTCTCTGCAATCAGAATATGATGCTATTATAAAGAATGGTTCTTTTCCTTTACATGATTTGTCTCCAAGCAGAAAAGGCCATTGGCACTAAATGGGTATACAAGCTAAAACATAAGCCTGATGGAATAGTTGATGGGTATAATGCTAGGCTTGTTGCCAAAGGTTATGCTCAAGAGAGAGGCATTGATTTTGATAAGACCGCCTTTGCTCTCACATGTTTAATGACCATTGTTCATAGTATTTGTGCATATGAAGCTCATCATGGTTGGAGTGTACATCAAATAGACATTAAAACTACATTTTGGCATGGTGACTTACATGAAGAAGTTCACATGTTTGAGCCCCATGGTTTTGTGCAAAAAGGGCATGAAAACTAAGTGTGTAGGTTCAAAAACTCATAAATATGGTTTGAAGCAAGCACCATGTGCTTGGTATGAGAAAATACATGCCTACTTGTTTGCACAGGGTTTTGAGAACAATCCAACTAAAAGCACCTTATATGTTAAGCATGTGGATGATGTAATTTTTATCATTGTTGTATATTTTGATAATATCTTGCTTACTTGGCCTAATGAGAAGCATATTTCTGAGTTTAAAAGGTCATTTTCATGTGTCTTATGAGATGTCAGATTTGGGAAATTTGCATCATTGTTTGGGCATTCAATTTTATCAAGTTGATAGGGGAATAGCTTTGTGTCAAACAAAATTTATAGTATCAGTATTGTGGTGTTTCGGCCTTGGAGGCCACAAACCTATTGGCATTCCGATGGAAACAAGTTTACCATTGAGTCCTCGTGAGGCTAAAAATGAAAATGATGTTGCTCTAAGTGACTAGAATGTTGGATGCTTGATTTACTCATGCATAGTTGTGCCTCATATTCAGTTTTTTGTCACTCTGATGAGTAGGTACATGCATTGCCTAGGACTCAAGAATCGGCATGGAGTTAAGCACATAATATGCTACTTGAGTGGTACCCAGATAGTTGGATTGTTTTATTAGAAGGAAGGATCATTGCCCACAGATTTACATGCTTTTCTTTTACTTAGGCTGGGTTTGTTGCTATGAAACTTGTGTGTCCACTAATGTTTTTTGCTAATGCTTGCTAACTCATGCTTATCTTGGTTGAGCAAGAAGCGACCTATTGTGCCTACTTCTAGTCGTGAGGCTGAGTGTAGGGAAACAATTGTTGAGTGTGTGTGGATTAGATGCATTTTGGTTGATTTGGGTGTTGGTCAACCTTTTGCGACCACCAACTTTACTCATAGTTTGAGTGCATAGGTAGTTGTGATGAACCCCATATTTCATGCTTGCAAGAAACACATTGAGTTGCCACAACCTCATTGGAGAGCTTAGTTTGTTTAATATGCCCACGCAAGATAATGTTTTTGACCTTTTCACAAAGGCTCTTCCTAGAGAGAAGTCTAAAACTTAGTGCAAAGCTTTGGGCTTACTCCATGTTGTGGATTGATTTCTTTCCACATAGTTTGGTGCTTCCTTATACATGAGTGCTAGGTCCTTGTTCACTGCATCACTATCAAGGGGATATTTGTTGATATTTTTTTAGTAAAGATGTTTTTGGACAAACTTAATTAGATTTATCAGGGTACTTGTATACCTCTTTATAAGGTTTTCCCCCCACGCTTGTATACATGCTTGGAACCCTAATGGGTCACTTATCTTTGTACATTTTGCACTTGGTAATACAATCTGTATTGTGTTGTGATCCAAGCTTCTTCTACTTCCTTGTGTTGTTCATGTGCTTCTGAAGACCTCAAACTCCAACACCCTTCTCGACACCAAGAAGAGGTAAGAAGTTTTTTGTTGTGAAATTGGAGTAGCTTGTGTATTTTCACTACAATTCGCACCTTCTAGAGAGTGGAGGTCCTACAATAGAAGTTTGGCATGCCAAGTTTGATCATATATTGACATAGAGAAAGTATATGAGATGCCTAGCATAGCTTCAATGGAGTTGGAATTTTATAGTGTGTTATATGAGGAGTTGATCAAACCCCAATGTTAGGCTCAGTATCCGAGATGTGCATGACCATGGCTAGAGTCTCATGCATCCACTTAAAGGGACTTGGCGACTTGTGCTCCAGGTGGTACACATGATGATGATGCTCATGATGAAGATGAGGATACGGATGAGGTTTGGTCAGATTTCTTTGTTGTTGTCAAATATAGAGTCGAAATCTGATGATTTGACTAATTCATTTTTTAGTCTTGACATTATATTGGTTTATAATTCACACTCATTTTACATTTGGACATATCATACATGATATGTTTCATGGGTGACAGGTCTCATACTTTTAATGGCCATGAGTCATGGCATTCAGATGATTTGTGATTTTATTATTTATATTGTCATTTTGATGATGAATGATGATGTATGTATTGCCTAATGAACATTGATGGACCACTGTGCTCTCTGTTTAGAATGGCCATTGATAAATACAAACAGAGAATTAATCTGATAAGTAAGAATTAATTGACACTGAAATTGCGCTGATCGAGGAAACAGGAAGGAACTATATGATTTAGAATGTCCGAAGATATTGGATGAAGGTGAAAGCTTCTCTGCCTGCACAGCTCAGCCTGTGACTTTTTATTTGTGAGATCACTGATGCAAGCAACTTTCTCCTCGTACTATTTCTCCACAAGTTGCAAGCAGGTTTCTTACAAATGTCCCTTTTTGTTTTTTTTTTTGGAAGGGAATGCAGTGAAGTAATTTAGAGTTAAGGAGAAAGCATTAGCAAGTGAATCAAATGTACTAAGGAAGTCTTTGGGCTTACTCCATGTTGTGGATTGATTTCTTTCCACATAGTTTGGTGCTTCCTTATACATGAGTGCTAGGTCCTTGTTCACTGCATCACTATCAAGGGGATATTTGTTGATATTTTTTTAGTAAAGATGTTTTTGGACAAACTTAATTAGATTTATCAGGGTACTTGTATACCTCTTTATAAGGTTTTCCCCCCACGCTTGTATACATGCTTGGAACCCTAATGGGTCACTTATCTTTGTACATTTTGCACTTGGTAATACAATCTGTATTGTGTTGTGATCCAAGCTTCTTCTACTTCCTTGTGTTGTTCATGTGCTTCTGAAGACCTCAAACTCCAACACCCTTCTCGACACCAAGAAGAGGTAAGAAGTTTTTTGTTGTGAAATTGGAGTAGCTTGTGTATTTTCACTACAATTCGCACCTTCTAGAGAGTGGAGGTCCTACAATAGAAGTTTGGCATGCCAAGTTTGATCATATATTGACATAGAGAAAGTATATGAGATGCCTAGCATAGCTTCAATGGAGTTGGAATTTTATAGTGTGTTATATGAGGAGTTGATCAAACCCCAATGTTAGGCTCAGTATCTGAGATGTGCATGACCATGGCTAGAGTCTCATGCATCCACTTAAAGGGACTTGGCGACTTGTGCTCCAGGTGGTACACATGATGATGATGCTCATGATGAAGATGAGGATACGGATGAGGTTTGGTCAGATTTCTTTGTTGTTGTCAAATATAGAGTCGAAATCTGATGATTTGACTAATTCATTTTTTAGTCTTGACATTATATTGGTTTATAATTCACACTCATTTTACATTTGGACATATCATACATGATATGTTTCATGGGTGACAGGTCTCATACTTTTAATGGCCATGAGTCATGGCATTCAGATGATTTGTGATTTTATTATTTATATTGTCATTTTGATGATGAATGATGATGTATGTATTGCCTAATGAACATTGATGGACCACTGTGCTCTCTGTTTAGAATGGCCATTGATAAATACAAACAGAGAATTAATCTGATAAGTAAGAATTAATTGACACTGAAATTGCGCTGATCGAGGAAACAGGAAGGAACTATATGATTTAGAATGTCCGAAGATATTGGATGAAGGTGAAAGCTTCTCTGCCTGCACAGCTCAGCCTGTGACTTTTTATTTGTGAGATCACTGATGCAAGCAACTTTCTCCTCGTACTATTTCTCCACAAGTTGCAAGCAGGTTTCTTACAAATGTCCCTTTTTGTTTTTTTTTTTTTGAAGGGAATGCAGTGAAGTAATTTAGAGTTAAGGAGAAAGCATTAGCAAGTGAATCAAATGTACTAAGGAAGTCCGTTTCAAGGAAAAAAGGCATAGCTATGTAAGAAACTGATAAATGCAAACAGGAAGGTAAGAAACTGCTAACACCAAACTAATAAACTGATAATCAAGAAACCGACACTAAAATTGTGCTGAAACAGGAAGAAATTATATCATGTCCGAAGATATTGGGTGAAGGTGAAAGCTTCTCTGGCTCAGCCTGATTGAGGACGCTTTCCATCTTCAGGTCTACGAAGGTGAAAGCTTCTCTGCCTGCACAGCTCAGCCTGATTGAGGACGCTTTCCATCTTTAGGTCTACGTACTTTACTGAAGCTGGCCAAGGATAAAGCCTGCTTTCTAAACTGCTACAAAATAAGTTTTACGAGCACGAATAAAAAATATCATATTCCACTACAAGTGCGGAAAACCAAGTGGCTTGGCATTTCGACCTCACTTTTCCCACGAACAAACACCAATCAGAGCACAAACAGACAGATAATAAATTCAAAGTGAGCAAGCAACGCTGTGCTTTTACATGATTTTTTTTAATGAGCAACTATGTGAATGCATCGTGAACAAACTCTGCTTGATTCCAGATATAATCCAATACTAAGGAATGCATGACGCCTGAACCGAGACTTGTTGTAGTCGAGCATGATTTAACTGCTCTGTAGACTAAACATAAAACGACAACTGTTCTACAAAAATTACAGAGAAATCAACTAAAAATTAAATGCGTAGGGTGTACTTGTTATGTACAAAATGAGGAGAGCGTACAGACATGACAACTATCAAACTAGTATACTGCACTGCACTAAAAGAGATCATGTATTGGCCGAGACATTGGTAAACAAGACATGTAATTCTGCAAATACATAGCTTTCAAAGAAACTATTGAGATGATTTACAATGTGAAACTTCATATTTGCAAGACATTGCTAAACAAGACATGTAATTCTGCAAATACATAGCTTTCAAAGAAACTAATGAGATGATTTACAATGTGAAACTTCATATTTCAAAATGTGGTAGAGTGTATTATCTGCTGGCATAGTTTGACTCCCAAACTGGGATGAATATTTGGGAATAGAGACTTATCTCTGCTGCGAGCTATTTCATAAAAGAAGTGTGTACATAAAAGAAGCTATTTCATCTCTGGATGAAGCAGATTGACAACGGAAAGCTCCGCACCTGCACAGAAGAGAAGATTCTTCATCTGTGGATGGAGCAGGTGTCTTTAGCGGCAAGGGCTGCCATATAATCTTTGCGCGAGGCCCGGGGTTGCATAATCTTTATGACTGAAGAAAAACAGGTAGGGTCCATGTTAACCAGCGCATTGCAGCAATCGGTGGGACTGATGGCCCATGTCCTCCCCACCTGTCCAAAGTTCATGGCGTTCTGGAATGAGGGAATGCAACCCATGAATGACAGAAAATCGTTCAGACAATTTTCCAGTTTCGTCGATCCGTCTGTCTCCTTCACCGGTTCTTTGCCCTCGAGAACCGGTTCTTTGCCATCAGCTATCTGACTGCAGAGCAGGGCTATGAAAACCGATGCCAAGATGACTAGAACTGCACGTCGCCCACATGGGTTCCCGAAATAGCCCGACGATGCAGACGCCATGGGAGGAGACTAGCGCAAGAGCAATAGACGATGGGGAGAACGCAGGTGGCGAGGCGAAAACAGACGAAACAAAACAAACATTTATAGTGGATTCCTCCTACTACTGCACTCACTGCAAAATCGCCTTCGAAAGTGCGCAAATCATCTTCGGAATGGAGACACATCCGCCGTCGATTTTGATCAGCAGCCTTCGACCGCAATTTCATGCCATTCTCGGCCATAAGTTAATAAACAAAACTGTTTACTACGAGGAGGATTAGTGGACCGCAATGTCACTCCACCATATTATAACAAAAACGTTTAGGTTACGATATTACGTATTTGAGTATGGGAAATCATAGTAATTATTGTTTTATTCAACAGTAAGGGATTCAAGCCTCCCTCAAGAGGTGCAGCTTGCACGTCCTCTCGCCTCCCTCCTTTGCTGACCGGTTTAGCTCTATCTCTTCCTCCTCCCCGAAAGGGGGAGGAATGGCACTTCAAGAGGCATATTACGCAATGGTCACATTGTTTCGAGGAGCACCTGAAGATGAAGACGGGACAGCTCTCGCACATAGGTTTGAGATTGGCCCACACAGAACGGTATGACCTCGGGGCAATCTTTGTGAGGGTATATGTGCATAAGCAATGCACCCAAAGATTTTGCAATGGTCCAATGAGGGTCTCCTGCTATTCCATGCCTCATAGGATGTCATTCCATCCAATGATTTGGATGGGGGCCTATTAACCAAGTACGTGGCTGTGGAAACAGCCTCTAGCCATAGGTAATATTTGGGTAGTTTCTTCTCATTCAACATTGATCTTGTAGCTTCTATTATCAATCTATTCCTCCTCTCTGCTACTCCATTCAATTCAGGAGTATATCTTGTTGTGACCTCTCTCTTTATACCTATGTCGTGTAGGAATGAATCAAGTTCATGTGAAAAGTAATCACCACCTCCATCAGATCTTATCCTCTTCAAGCTTCTACCTGTTTGGTTCTCAACCAGTGCCAAATACTTTTTTAAACATGTAAATACTTCATCCTTATGCTTCATGAAGTAAAGAATTGTCCATCTATTGTAATTAAATGAAACATAGTACCTTGAACCTGAGATTGATGTCTCTCTGCGAGGACCCCACACATCAGTGTGCACAATCTCCAAGTAGTCTTCATACATGTACCCTTTTCTGTTGAATGGTTGCCTATGAGCTTTGCCAAATTGGCATGCTCTGCATTTGTATATCATGTGTTTCTTGGATACATTTGGGATGCCAAGGACACTCCGAACCCTGCATATTTGCTTTATTGTTCTTTCCTCTATATGACCTAGCCTTTTATGCCATATCTCTAGTTTAGATAGGGTTTGATCTTTGTAATTGAAGAGTGCAATGTTTCTAGTGTCTTCAATCTCAAATGTAAAGAGTCTACCAGATTTCTCACCTTTTGCAATCTTCTTGAAGCCTTGTTGAGGGTCTTCCACATATGCTCCATGTCTTGTGAATCTGACCTATAAGCCTTTCTCAACAATCTATCCAACACTGATTAGGTTTTTTGTTATAGTTGGCACATACAAAACCTTACTGAAGAGGTTCATGTTACCATCAGAAGCCTTGACATTTCCAATTTTCTTAACAGAGTGTCTAGTGTCATCACCTATCTGCACTTCATGCTTCCCTTTGGGTTCTCATTCATGCCTTGACATTTCCAATTTTCTTAACCAAGTACGTGGCTGTGGAAACAGCCTCTAGCCATAGGTAATATTTGGGTAGTTTCTTCTCATTCAACATTGATCTTGTAGCTTCTATTATCAATCTATTCTGCCTCTCTGCTACTCCATTCAGTTCAGGAGCATATCTTGTTGTGACCTCTCTCTTTATACCTATGTCGCGTAGGAATGAATCAAGTTCATGTGAAAAGTAATCACCACCTCCATCAGATCTTATCCACATTAATTAATTAATTAGCTTCCATTAGTCTTTTTAAGAAGCTCGTCGTCAAATGCATAAATATTCATTTTGGTTATGTTTCAATGTGAATTACTTTCTTAGTACAAGCCACTATGTCTCCTCGGAATTGCAAATAATGGGGTGCATGTCAAGTTAATGAAGCCTCCTATGTCTCGTGGGAATCACAAGTAATGGGGTGTAGGTCAAGTTAATGATGGTTCTGTATTGTGTGAACATTGATGACAATAACAAATTCCTAGTCTAATCGCTTCGCTATAGAGGCCAACAGCTTCCTTCTGCACGACATAGGCTGACAGCGGAGCCAGCTTGTTTGGATTCTGCTTGTTGCGAATCTCGATTTCCTCTTCTCTTGCAAATTGTAAGCTATCTCTTCTCTAAGATGTTCCTATTTCCTATTCAACTTGTTGGCGAAGAGGCCGACAGAGGATCAGCTCGTTGGTATTCAGCTTGATTGCTATTCTCATTTCCCTCTTCTGTTGCACATTGTCAACTAACACTTCTCTTGTTGATATTCAGCTTGTTGCGATAGAGGCCGAGGGAGGATCAGTCGATTCATATTTAGCTTGCTCTTATTCTCATTTCTCAGGTCTATTGCACTTTGTCAGCTAGCTAGATGGTTGCAAATAATGACAACATGGTATCTAATGAACAGCAAGTCCTTAGAAGGTATTTCTCTGAAGGCAAAAGAAAATATAGAGAATCGGTAAGGTTGAAGCATCAAAAGTTGGAGAAGAGGAGAGAAACTAAGCTAAGTCTTACCACATTAGATCCTCTTCATGCTACATTGGTGCAGCATCAAGTTACTCACAATATTACAAGGAAGACAGTATCTCATATTTGGGCACGAACGATGCAGTTAAATGAATAGGAGAAAACAATGGTTTTAAAGTCCTCTCAAAGTCTTAAGGAGGGCTTAGTGTGCTTTCTCCTAAGAATGTGAAACATTCTTTCTACTCGCTCGATTCTAGGATCCATATACTAAGATGATAATTGGGTTAGTCATCTTGAGAATTCACTAATTTTACTTGCCTTGGGGTGAGTGTGACATCTAGAATATTATTTATGCCCCTCAACACTTTGTCTCTTGCGGGTCCTTTGATTTGTACGATGGGGTTTATATGGATGGATGAGGTCTATATGCATGGATGCAAAAAACTTCGTCAAAGCTCCCCATACTTGAGATCTTATGTTTCCCTTATTTTAGACTCCATTTGGTTACGTTGGGTAGCCCATTGCTCTCCTCATAACCCGTCTACAAAGAGGCACAAGTTCTTCAAATATGACTTTCATTCCTAGAAAGATCTTGATTTCCAAGATGGTGTGATGTAGGAAAGGAACATCAATGAGCCACCCAATATCACTATTGGTTGGTAAGAGGAACTCCATCATGTTGTAAAGGATGTTATTTCCTTTCTTTGATGTTGTTACTGTTACTATTAGTTTCAATGTGAAAGGCCAAATAGTTGTCGAACACTTTTGTATATGCTATTCGATAAAACATTTAGTGGCCTTGTCAGTCACACACATCAATTTTGATCACATTTGTAAATCCTAGAAAATTTATGTTTGTGGCCTCTATGTGGTGTGTAATTATCAAGGTACTCAGAAAGTCTGTGCACAATTTTGCACACGTCATCCAAAGCTCTCATTTATACTCTAAGAGCATGATGATGAGGCTCTCTTAAAGGGCAATTCATTGTGCACTACAAGGAATATGAGAGCATAGCAATAGTTGATGTGATATATTTTCATCGCTATGTGATCCTGGATTTTGTCGGACTAGGCATCGAGTGCACACCATCATCTAAAGAACGTTAATCTCCACGTTATTTCCCATGCTCATAGCGACATTCACGAAAACATTCCTAACTGAGCATCGCTTATACGACTTATAAGAGAGAGTTGCATATGCAATGCTCACTTGCATCGCATATGGGATGCTCATTTGCATTGCTTATGCGATGCTCACTTGCATTGCTTATGCGACACACTCGAGTGTCACTTATGCGACACACTCGAGCATGGCTTACACGGCACTTTGCATGATCACATATATGATGCTTCTACGTCGCTTATGGAATTACAAATGTTTGACTAAAAAAAAATGTTGGATCGCTTTTCCATCGTCATTGTACGTGCATCTGATCGAAGAGCTCTCCAACATTTAGATATGTGGTGTGCTTATGAGCTCCAACAATCTCTTTCTCAATATCTCTCTTTTCTAATCTCTCTCTCTCTCTCTCTCTCTCTCTCTCTCTCTCTCTCTCTCTCTCTCTCTCTCTCGCTCTCTCTCTCTCTCTCCCCCCTTCTTTCTTCCATTTTATCTTTGAATTTTTCTCTCTCTCTCTCTCTCTCTCTCTCTCTCTCTCTCTTTATTGTAGGTTATATTCTGTTACATTGCGTAACAAAAGGGTGAAAGCATGGGAACGGTTAGAACAAGTTATTTCTTGGAAAACACTAATTACCTTCCTATTAGCTACCTTCCATTGGTCATTTTAAAAACCTTGTCATTAAATTCACAAACATTCATTTTAGTTATGTTTTAATGTGAATTACTTTTTTAGTACAAGCCCACTATATCTCGTGGGAATTGCAAATAATGGGGTGCATGTCAAGTTAATGAAACCTACTATGCCTCGTGGGAATCAGAAAACCCTACTACGCCTCATGGGAATCACAAGTTAATGATGATTTTGTATTATGTGATTTTTGATGACAATAACGAATTCCTATTCTAATCACTTCGCTCTCCTTCTACACAACAGAAGGCAAAAACATCCTTCATGATAGCGGTCAAAAACTTCCTTCTGCATGACATAGGCTGACAAATGAGCCAACTTCTTCAGATTCTGCTTGTTGCAAATCTCGATTTCCTATTCTCTTGCACATTGTAAGCCATCTCTTCTCTTGTTCCTATTTCCTTTTCAACTTGTTGGCATAGAGGCCGACAGAGCATCAACTCGTTGGTATTCAGCTTGATTGCTATTCTCATTTCCCTCTTTTGTTGCACATTGTCAACTAACACTTCTCTTTTTGATATTCAGCTTGTTGCCATAGAGGTTGAGGGAGGATCAGCCCATAGGTATTTGGCTTGTTCTTATTCTCATTTCTCTCTTCTATTGCATTTTGCCAGCTAGCTAGATGGTTGCAAATAATGACAACATGGTATCTGATGAACAATAAGCCATTAGAAGGTATTGGTTGTAGTCTCATGACACCAATGTTTTGGACTCGTAGAAGAAATTTTGATGATGTTTATCATAAAGAGTTTGATTTCTTTGCTTCCACACAAACTAGAGAGCTTCACTTATCCACAAATGCATGCCAAAGCAGAGATTCCAATCTGTCGCATTCTCCGAGAAGGACTACATTCCTAGACCACAATCCTGGATGAAGGTTACTCCACTAAGAGTGGATCACCTTCGACAAGGACTTGGAAACTTTGAAGTTTGAAAAGCGATGCTACAGATCTTCTTGCCCACCACATCTCTTACAAGTACCATGTTGAGTGCCATAGTTCTTGCTATTATCTACCTTTCGGCTTCATGGATGCCTAACAGAAAACATTTTCCTTCAAGTCATTTCTCTAGTCAATCATCTAAATAGGCTTGCAGAGTTCCTTGCAAAACACATTGCCTCCCAAAGTCTTAAGGAGGGATTAGTGTGCTTTCCCTAAGAATGTGAAACATTCTCTCTACTCGCTCCACTCTAGGATCCATATACTCTGATGATTATTGGTTTTGTCATGTCCAAAGGAAAATTAACTAACTTTACGAGCCTTGGGGTGAGTGTGATATCTAGAATATTATTTCTACCCCTCAACACTTTCTCCTCTTGGGGGTCGTTTGATTTGTAGAATGGGGCCCATATGGATGGATGCAAAAAGTTTCTTCAAATCTCCCCATACTTGAGATCTAATGCTTCCCTTATTTTAGGCTCCATTCGGTTACATTGGATATGTTGGTGCAATCACTCTAAGTCTAAATGCTTGATCATTTATCCTAAGGCTCATATGTGCATTAATGTATTAGAACATGAATAATCTCTTTTAAAATATAGATTTTTTACTCCTTGTAAAAGTGCATATATGGAATCACTTCAATCACGAGTTCTTAGGAGAATCTTTTCACGAATTATCGGTGAGGTAGATAGAGATTGAGATCCTAAACTCAAATAAGACTTTCATTCCTAGAAAGATCTTGATTTCCAAGATGGTGTGATGGAGGAAAGGAACATCAATGAGCTACCTAATATCACTAATCCTTGTCAAGAGGAACTCCATCATGTTGTAAGGATGTTTTTTCTTTTCTTTGATGTTGTTATTGTTACCATTAGTTTCCATGTGAAAGGCCAATGGGCGTCGAACACTTTTGTTTATGTTATTCGATAAAACATATAGTGGCTTGGTTAGCCACACATAGTAATTTTGATCACATTTGTAAAACCTAGGAGCTTTCTGTTTGTGGTCTCTATGTAGGGTGTTATTTTCAAGGTACTCAATAGGTTTGTGTAGAGTTTTGTGCACATCAACCAAAGCTCTCATTTCTACTCTAAGACCATAATGATGAAGCTCTCTTAGATGGGAATTCATTGTATTACACTGCCATTTTCAACACTTCATTACTATCAACATAGTTCACAACAAACCAAAATTATTGTTGTGCAAGTAGACCAAGCACGGCCGATTCCTAGCAATTTGTAGTTTGTAAGTGGCTTCCTCCAAGGCTTACATCCAAGGTTGTGACCAAGGAATAGACCTTCGCATACCTAGTCATCTGAGTCATGGAAGTCACCATTGGCATCATCTGCTATGCATAAGGAAGGACTTCAACCATCAAGGAAGACAAAGTACTAGTACTTCCCAAGAGGTCACCCATTCTAGTAGTGTTCCCCCCAAGGCATGCAGAATGAAGACTTTACATGATTTCTTCCTACAAAGGGAACATTATATGTGAACATTATCCCCACAAAACTCAGCCTTGCATAAGATTCAAGCTTCTATGCCCGATCAAGTGATTTCTTACAAGGCCTATTGAAGGAGAGAAAGAGAGAGAGAGAGAGAGAGAGAGAGTGAGTGAGAGAGAGAGAGAGAGAGACAGAGAGAGGGAGAGAGAAAAGAACCTTGTTTCAAGCATCTGATGAAAAAAATTTAAGCTCTAAAAGCACAGACACGAGAGAAGAATAGTAACTCGTCCTCTGTTCAAGACACCATTAAATAAAATTGCAATGCATGATCTCGAAAGATGAAAAGAAATCATTCATTCTCTTCTGTCATACTATCCTCTATTAAAAAACAAACCTTGAACATGACCAAAAAGGTTTTTGATAGTCACCAAAATTTATACCAATGGCCACCAATTTTCTTTTACTAGTGTGGCATGACGATAGTCTTTTAGTCCATTAGTCTTGGATTATGACAGTCTAGTAGTTTGATAGTCTGGTATGTTTCGATGACCAAGTTTTCTGAGTATATGCTTAAATCACAGCTAAAGTCTCGGAGGTGTGGATTATGAGTGGACCTATTATTGAGAGGCTTCATATCACAAATTTCAGCTATCAAGGAGACTCAACCACTTTCCTAAATCATATCTTACCAAAAATGTTAAAGAGGTTGATTGAGAGATTCTTGCAAAATTTTAGGAGCACTTTTTGACAGCATCTATATGTATGAGTCCAACTTGTGAAACGAAGACCACGACCTCTATTCTCTTCCTAGAGCTAGTATAGAGTGTAAGGAAGTCACTACACATAAACCCCTTGCTTAGTTAGTTTTTTTTTACTTGTTATTCTTCTCTATCGTGAGCCATTGCTCACCACCTCTATGAGGAGTGAGCTAGTTTTCAACACTATTTTGTTTCAGATATAGCTCCTTCTTCTGTTACTCATTTCAAGTTGTTTTACTTTGAGTTTGATGATTGAGTCTATTCAATGTGATGAAAAATTTGTGACTATACTTAAAGTGATCTCTGAGTGAGGTTGTAAAGAGTGAAGGTGTGTCTTTGCACATAGGTAGATAGGAGTACCAATAGCTAGTCCAACTTGCAGAGATTGGTTCTCCCTACTAGAGTATCCAAATCAAGTGTTTTAAAGTGATAGGGATAGCTAAGAGGGTCTACTTTTATTCTCAAAAGTCTAATTAATTTTTCCGTTTGGAATTTGCATTGGAAGAAAAAAAGTGACTCGGAGTCATTGTGGAAAACAACATGTGAGGGATTCAAACCTACCAAAGTTGCATAGGGCTCTTGAATCCTCCCCCAACAGTGGTATCAGAGAATTTCGAAGAATTTTGGACTCTTGAAGGAGGTCGAGGCAACTATTTGAAGCTGGTAAAGCTCTTAAGAAAGGACTTGTAGTAGACCAAAAAGCTACATTAGTATTCAGGAGTGGATTTTGAAGCTAGCAGTAAACACTTCAACACATTAGTAATATTCATCTTATCTCAACACATTAGTAATAACATGATTGGTCATATCCAAGAGTTGGACTCATCCAACAAGTTGTGGGAGACTTTAGAGAGATTATACTCCACCTCCATGAAGGCACAAAAGATTCAGCTTAAGAATGAGTTGAAAAACTTAAGAAAGAATTCAAATAGCAACATCAATGATTATATCCTAAAGGTTAAAGGGATTACAAATGCCTTAGGATCAATAGGTAGCTCCATTGATGATGATGATCTGGTAGTTCATACACTAAATGGGCGGAGGGATGATGACAAATGGATGCCATTCACTACTTCAGTATATATGAAGTACTCATTAATAAATTTTGAGCAATTAGTCACACTCATGGTGATCTAGGAAATGAACATCAATGGAGGTCATTTGAAGGGCAATGAAGCCCAAGTCTTTTATGTTGGTAAAGGCAAAGGAAAGAGAGGTGGCCAAAATGGACAAGGCAAGGGTGGAGGAAGAATAAGCAATGATCAAGATGGTGTGAGTAAAAGCTATGGATCAAAGGGAAGAGGAAGAGCTAGAGGAAGAGGAGGTTGATATCAAGGATAGGACTACACAAAGGAATGTTACGATTGTGGTAAATCAGGCCACTTTGCAAGGGACTGTTACTCATTTGAGGACAACCAAGAAGGCTAAAAAAAATTTTATTGAACCAAACACAAAAGGGCATGTAGAAATTGAGGATGACACTGAGCATAGGATCACACACATAGGTGATGTTCCTTTGGATGAAAATTAGAATGCAAAGTGTCTTAAATATGTATTACATGTATTGACAATCACAAAGAATTTACTATGAGTTGGAGAGATGGTTGAAAGAGGGTATGTAATCAAGTTCAACAACAAAGGATGTATTGTGGAAGATCCAGAGTAAGGCTACAAGCTGATAGCTAAAGGAAAGGAGGAAGCAAGGCTATTCACCATGGAGGCAAAACCACCCTCATCTCATACAGTCTATTTGAGAGTTGGCAGCAAGCACATGGCTCAGATGGATTTGTGGTACAAGAGGATTGAGCACATAAACCTTCAAAACTGAAGGATATGCAAAGGAGAGGAGTGGTAAGTGGTCTTTTGAATTTCCACTCTCAAAGTATGCAACAATTTTTTGAAGCATGTCAATTCAGGAAGCAAGTATGGCTTCCATTCAAGAAGAGTACACAAAGGAGCAAATTTTTGTTGGACCTCATTCACACCGATGTATGTGGATGGACCAAAGATCCCTCATTGGAGGCAATCCGTATTTTTTTATATTCATTGGTGATCATACCAGAATGACATGGTTATATGGCAGAAGTCAAAAATTCTACTAAACCTTGTAAAGAGGCATTACATTCTCTATGGGATCTGGAAGTCCTAAAGGTGTAGATAAAAGAAGCTATTTCATCTTTGGATCAAGCAGCTTGACAACCAATTCAGCTATGCCCCTTTAAAAGCTCTACACCTGCACAGAAGAGAAGATTCTTCATCTATGGATGGAGCAAGTGTCTTTATCAGCAAGAGTTGCCATATAATCTTTGTGTGAGGCCCGAGGCTACATAATATTTATGATTGAAGAAAAGCAAGTAGGATCCATATTAACCAACGCATTGCAACACTCGGTGGGACTGATGGCCCATTTCCTCCCCACCTGTCCAAAGTTCATGGCATTGTGGAATGAGGGAATGCAACTCATGAATGATAGAATATTGTTCACACAATTTTTGAGTTTCATCTATCCATCTATCTCCTTCACTGATTCTTTGACCTCAAGGGGAGAGCCATCAACTATCTGCTTGCAGAGCAAGGCTATAAAAATTGATGTGAAGATGACTAGAACTACACATGCTCACATCACTTCCCAAAATAGCCTGATGATGCAGATTCCATGGGAGCACATTAGCGCTAGAAGACAAAGCACAATAGATGATGGGGAGAAAGCAGGTGAGAAGGCGAAAAAAGATGAAACAAGAAAAGTATTTATAGTGGACTCCTACTACACTCATTACAAAATTGCCTTCAAAAGTTCAAAAATCTTTGGAATGGAGACACATCATCCGTCGATTGGTCAGCCTTGGATCGCAATTTCATGCCATTCATGACCATAAGTTAATAAACAAAATTGTTTACTACGAGGATGAGTACTTACCCTTGGACTACAATTTCACTCGATCATATAACAAAAATGTTCAAGTAGTGCTTTATGATAGTATGTATTTGAGTATGGGAAATCATCGTAATCATTGTTTTATTCAACAATAAGGGATTCAAGCCTCCCTCAAACCACTGAGCAACAAACCACTGAGCAACATGTTAATGGAAAGGAGGAGGATTGGATTTATGTTGATAAATCCACACAAAATCCCCCTAACTGATCAGGTAATTCTTCTCAACATACTTCTTCAAAGGAAGAAGAATCAAAGTCTGATAATAAGGACGATGAGGTTTTCTCAAAACAACTTAATCACTATGATGGTGAACAAAATTAAAGTTTTGCATTAGCATCAGAATAAGTCTAAAGATGTGGATATGCATCACGTTTCAGACCCAAGCCCAGATACCTAGCAAAGGTAAGAGCAAAAGGAAAAATGTTTTCAGGGCATCTGGTACATCCATTAAGCCACCCAAGAATCATAAAAAATGATGTCCAATTGGATAGGAATATTATTCAGATCTTTTCTTGTTGTTTTTCTTTGAAATATTGCATGATAAGCTTTGCTTTGAATATGAATTCTTGCTTTATCTCTGATGGAATTAATCAAAATATAATCTCTCAACACTAAGAGTTTAACTTATCCTGTGAGGGATAAGATTTTTAAGAACTGGTTGATGGATATCTACCTTTTCGCTGATAATATCTATCTTGAGGAACTTAAAGTGGGCGGTTTTGATCTTCTATAAAATTTACAAGTTGCTTCCGGCATACCTAAGTGGTATTTCACTAGACATTATAATGGTAAAGGAGGTGCCTCCATTGGTATTTTTTCAGACCTTGCTCATCTTGTTGAAGATTGTTTTTACACTGACACCAACCAATGGGTTGCTATTAAGTGTATGGACCCTCTGAATTATATTGTTGTCAGTATCATTGCTACTAAAAATTGTGTTGATGTGTCTAAATGTTGGGATGAGATTTCTATTCTTATTGGTGATGACATTATGATTGGTGATTTTAATATGGTGTTGACTGGTAATGATAGAATAGGTATGAGGATAATATTCTTCAAGGTAGAGAAAAACCCTACTGGCTTAATATGTTAATTCCCTCAACTTGATTGACTGTTCCATTCACTCTAGTCATACTTGGAATAATAGAAATGTCCATAGGTCTTCTTCTGCTAGACTTGACACATGGTATATGAACATCTCTAGGTTTCAAGAACTTTAGCCCTTAGTTGTGATAAGGATTTGTCTCTGTAGTTGTTTGATCACTCTCCTCTTATTGTTAAGCTGTTTAGGAATCCCCCCAATTACAAGGTTCATTGGCCTTCTTTGGATGTTTCCTTACTTAAGCTACCTTGCATTAAAGAGTAAACTAAAAATATCTTCAATACTCATTTTTTTCTCATTAATATTCCCCCTTTTATTGCTTGGGAAAGGTCTGTTAAGGATGTTCAAAAGCTTTTTAGTAGATATAAGCTTAAAGCTAAGGAAATTAGGAGTAAAAGAAGAATGATGATTCATAAGGAGATAGATCTGGTTGATTACTATGACTTGGACCATCTAGTTAAAAGTAACAAGATCCTTGATCTTGAGGATAGGTTAAGATATGAAGACTATCTTTTAGCTAGTGATGGTCTTGCCTCCTTAAGAGAATTTTGGGCTACTAAGGTTGATATACCTAATAAGCACATGTTTGACCCCATGAAGAAAAAGAAAGCTAGGGACTTTTTCCCCATCTTAAAGAAGAGTTCATGAGATTATGCTATTTCTATCAAGGAGAATTTACATGAGGTTGTCTACTTCTTTACCAATGTTTTCTTGAGGCCTCCCAAGAGGGGGGAGGACTTCCAGAGAGTGAGAGCCTATATTGCCCTTAAAAGGAAAAAAAGGATTCCTCATTCCATGGCCTCCATCCTAGACCTACCCCTCTCTACCGATGATGTTACAAAAACCATCAACAAATTGAAACCCTATAAAACTCTTGGTTTTGATGGTATACCAAATGAATTATTTCAAGCACTTACTAATCTTCTTGTGCCCATTAATCTGTTGTTGTGGCAAGAAGCTGTGAGGAGAGGTACTCTTTCTACCTTTATCAGTTTTGGAGTGATTAAGTTGATTCATAAAAAAAGGATCTAAGGATGAATTGAATAACTAGAGACCTATCTCTTGCGTGACTTCTTTGTATAAACTTTTTTCTTATTATTTGGCTAGAAGCCTCAGTCCCATCATGGATAGGATTATTCTTCTTGAGCAAAAAGGTTTCATCAAAGGCATGTACATTCTTGATGCCATTATCTCTATGTGGGAGGGTCTTGACTTTGCTAAAGAGCACAACATTGGTACTTTTTTCTTCAAAGTTTATTTTGACAAAGTTTATGATAGGATTGACTCGGATTTCATCCTTTAGTCTTTGCATGATGTTGGTGTTGGTAAAGGGTTTATTAAGTCACTAGCATTTTCTTTGGGAATGCGAATTCTAGAGTTGTTATGAATGGTCAAATCTCTATTCCCTTTCTATTGTTTTGGTACATTAGAGAGGGATGCCCTCTTGCCCCTCCCTGTTTTGCCATTACTAGTGATTCCCTTGGTTGGATACTTAGAGACTATATGGAGCAGGGTACAATCAAAAGCTTAGAGATCCCTAATTCCCCTTCTCAGCTTGGTCTTAAAATGTTTGCTGATGACACTAATATGATTATTAGGGCTAATAATTTATTTGTTGAGAGCTTTCTTAATTGTCTTGAGTTGTTTTGCACTACTAGTGGTTCCATTGTCAATCATAAAAAGAGAGTTTTCTTTTCTACTAACAATTGCATTCCTGATTATGTTAAAGCTAACAATTGTGACATTATCAAGAAAGGTGTTGTTTTCATATTACTTGGCATCCCTATGGGCTTTGACATCACTTTGGAGCAGAGATGATCTTGGATCATGGAAAAATTTTGGAAGAAAGTCTTTAATTATATGGGCCTCCAACATAATTTGTCTCAAATGGTTTTTGTTCTGAAGCATTACATTTTGGCTTCTCTAACTTGTTTTTTTCTTGTTGGCAGACCAATAAGAAGCAACTCTCTAAAGTTGTGGCTCTAGCTAGAAGATTCCTTTTGAGGTAGCTCTTAGCTAGCCAATAAGATTCCTAAGGTTCTTGGAGCACTTGTTGCATGAGGAAAGAGGAGGGGGGTCTTGGTCTTATTTGTCCTACTAGAATGGCTACCCAAATGGCTACTAAGTGGATTATGAGGGAAACTCAGGATCATGACTACAATGCCTGCTTAATCAAGAGAAATATTCACAACTTTCATATCAGAGAATTTAAGAGCTCGAAAAATCACAGTTTATGGGACGTTGTGTATCCTTGCATTTTTATTCATAAAGGCAGCTACGTTATTTGTTCTTTTTGGAAAGCTTGGATGAGGATCAAAATTGGATATGTTTTACTTGTTTATTTTCCTAACAACCTTTCTTTCATTCTGTGAGAATATATGTGGATTGGATTGTCTAATTCTTCTACCTCTATCCCTTTGTCTATTAAGAATAACAAGTGCAGGAGAATTGGTTACTCTAATTGGCTTTCTATGTATAGAAACAATATGATTGTCAACAATAATGATTCTTGAGTATTGATTCTTTATCCTTGGCCTGTAAAAAAATGCCGATAAATAAGAAGGATTGGTTATTAGTTAAGATCGCAACCTATCTTCAACAGAGACTTACAAAGATCCATCATGTTGTTGAGGACATGTGCAAAAGATTTCAAAAGGCATTCACTCCAATTCATACTATTCAAAACAAGCTCAACAATAAATGGCAAGTCTAGTGGAATGCTGATCAATGGAAATTAAGGTCCAAACTACTGTGGACTCCCCCCCCCCCAAGCATATGTACTTGTTGTGGATGATTATCCACACAGGTATGTGGATTGGTAGCAGAGCCAAGGATTTATTTCAACATTATCTCTGTGATTTGTTCTTTCTGTGGCCCAGTTGAGAACATCCCCCACATTTTCATTCGCTGCCCCAATGCTTAGAACTATTAGAAGAGCCTCAACCATTTCGATACTAACCTTGGACATCAAGCTCTTAGTTTCAAGGAAATCCTACTAGGAGAAAGTGGCAGGTTGGATATTGGTCTCTGGAAGCTCCTGAGGGTGCACATTTTATGGTGCATCTAGAAAAACAAAAATCATAAAGATTTCTCCAAGTCTCCATAAGATTTTTTGTATTATTGCAATCATGGAATAAGATTTATTCTCAAGTCTTGTAGGTCTACTGTGAATGATGCTCAATTGGATTCCACTTCTCCCCATGATATCTTTAGGAAATTTTGTTTTATAAAATGGGAGATCAAACTTCTATCCTTGTATTCTGATAACAGGCTGAGTCTAATGCTCTTCGTAGACTCCATATTGTAATCTGTCTCTCTTTTGGGAGCTTCCATCTGGATGTATTTTTTCTTTTTTCTTAATTTAATCTTTTGTAAAAAAAAAAAGATGATGGGGAGAAAGTAGCTGGTGGGAAGGAAAAACAGATGAAATAGACATTTATAGTGGATTCCTACTACACTCACTCCAAAATCACCTTTGAAAGTAAAAGAATCCTCGAAATGGAGTCACATCTGTCATCAATTGATTAGCCTTTGACCGCCATTTCATGCCATTCTTGGCCATAATTTAATAAACAAAGCTGTTTACTACTCAGTTAATGAGAACATTAGTAATTACCCTTGGACTTCAATTTCACTATACTATATAAGAAAAATGTTTATGTACTGCTTTATGATATTACAAATTTGAGTATGGGAAATCATAGTAATTATTATTATATTCAATAGTAAGAGTTTGAAGCTTGTAGGTTGTAAGCCAATGCATGCGTTTAGGTCACATTGTTTTTGTTCCTCATTCTAGAGATATTGAATTATAGAAATCTTAGATGACTCTTGATTCATTGTTTTTTTCTCCTCATTCTAGAGCTATTGAATAAAAAAGAGAAACCTTACATGGCTCTCAATCCACTGAGATAAAAGAGAATCTCAGCAAAATAGACTACATACATAATCTCTTGTGTAGTTGAATCAGAGTGTCTCCCTCCATTCTGAAGAAGGAAGATCTTTAATTAGGTCAAAATGATTAACATGAGTAGGGAGAGTATGAGACATAGGGTGTAGTCTCATGATGCCAGTGTTTTTGAGACAAATCTCAAACTCGTAGAAGAAATGTTGATGATGTTTATCATAAAGAGTTTGATTTCTATGCTTCCACACAAACTAGAGAGCTTTAGTTATAAAAAAATGCCAAAGCAGAGAGTTCAATTTTTCACGTTCTCCAAGAAGGACTACATTCCTAGACCACAATCGTGGATGAAGGTTGATGCTTGATCACATTTGTAAAACCTAGGAGATTTCTATTTCTGGTCTCTACATAGTGTGTACTTTTCAAAGTACTTAGCATGTTCGTGCAGAGTTTTGTGCATGTCATCCAAAGCTCTCATTTCTACTATAAGAGCATAATGATGAAGCTCTTTTAAAGGGAATTCATTGTGCACTACAAGGAATATGGGGGCATAGCGAGAGTTAATGCAACAGATTTTTGTTGCTACATGATCATGCATTTCCTTGAACTAGGCATCAAATACACACCGTTGTCTAAATGACGTTAATCTTGTTGTTATTTACGATGCTTGTAGCGACATTCATGAAAGCGTCACTAGCTGAGCATCGCATATACAACTTATAAGAGAGCATTGCATATGCGACACTCACTTGTGTTCAATATGTGATGCTCACTTGCGCCGCATATGTGATGCTCACTTGCATTACCTATGTGACACAGTCGAGTGCCCCTTATGTGATGCATTGCATGATTGCATATATGATGGTTTTACATTGCTTATGTGATGGTGGTCTTTGATAAAAAAAAACGTTCGATTACTCTTCGATCGTCATTTTATGTGCATCTAATCAAAGAGCTCTCCAACGTTTAGATATTTGTTGTGCTTAGATCTCTCTCTTCTCTAATCTCTATCTTATTCTCTCTCTCTTTTGTCTCCTTCTTTCTACCTCTTTCTCTTTGAATTTCTATCTCTCTCTCTCTCTATTGTAGGTTTTATTGTGTTACATTTCCATTTTATGCTTCACTAGTATCAGCATAGTTTACAAAGAGCACGTAGAGCACGTAGAGCAAGCACAGCTGATTCCCGGCATAGTTCACAAAGAGCACGTAGAGCACGTAGAGCAAGCACATGCTTCACTAGTACCAGCATGTAGAGCAAGCACAGATGATTCCCGGCAGTTTGTGGCTCATAAGTGACTTCCTATACAACTTACATCCAAGGTGGTGACCAAGGAAGAGACCTTATAATACCTAGTCATCTAGGTCATGGAAGTCACCATTGGCATCATCCACTACACATGAGGAAGGACTTCAACCATCAAGGAAGACAAAGTACTAGTACTTTCGAAGAGGTCACCAATTCTAGTAGTGTTCCCCCCAAGGCATGGAGAAGGAAGATTTTATAGGATTTCTTCCTACAAAGGGAACATTACACATAAAATTTATCCCCACAAAGCTCCTGCCTTGCATAAGTTTCAAGCTTCTATGCCAAATCGAGTGATTTTGATACATAGGTCCTCGATGAAAGCTCTCCATTTTGGAGTTCGTGAAATAGATCCCAAGAACGATGATGAAGGCTCGTTGGTTAGCTATTTGAAACACAAACACAGAGAATCTTCATATCCTTGTTCATTCCATCCATGTACTAGAAATCAATTAGGATTCTCTCAAACTTCCCCTACATGAAGTCCCTCAAAGGTTGCATCACACATGGGTGCCACATGGTACTCATGTGTGTGCCCTCCTAAAAGAACCTAAGAGATGATTCACACCATCTTTCTTATGGTGACTCCCTTATAACATTTCCTTCCCCTTAATCCCATTTTTTTCCTAAGAAAAGGTTTTGGAAGGTCTTACAAAAAGATAGAATAAATGAAGTAGAACTCCCACTACAGCCCAATGTATGTGAAGTACATGGTCATATCTGTGTGTTGTTTCCCCATATCCTTCCCCTTAAGAAGACTCTTGGGAAGGTAATCTAAAGTTGAGAAACCATCTCTAAAGACTGCTTACTTGATCCCATGTACCACTATCTTCGGAACTATGTTTCTGTTTTACTAGAAACTCTTTATATAAGTGACTTTGGGTCCATTTTTCTCAAGTTCATAGTATGCTCTCAGGCTCATGTGGGATAGGTTGAAGAGAAAGATTCTCTACTACCTCACTATCTAAAATGAGGTTTTCAGATTCATCCAGCCTTCTCTTAGGCAGTCTAACATCAAATACTAGATGGATTTGGCTATTCTCTAGCATTTGGACCTTGTAAGCCATCTTTCTTATTCTCTTAAGTATTGGGAAAGGTCCACAATACCTAGGAGATAGTGTTGGACAAGGTCAGGTCTTCATGGTGTGAGACCTAGATGGAACTCTAAGATAGACTTGCTCTCCTACCTCAAAGTTGATGTCTCTTATTTGAGGGTCAACATAGGCTTTCGCCCTATCTTGAGCTCTCTTAATGTTGTCCTTAGCAAGGCTAAGCATATTTTTCATCTCTTCCAAGAATTCCTTTGCTTCTTGAACTTTCTCATTCTGCAATCCTACTACACAAGGAGCTCTTAAGTGAAACCTGTTCATAAGCATAAAGGGACTATGCCCGATGGAAGAGTGCTTGGCACTATTATATGCAAACTCTACTATATGTAAGTAATCTTCCCAATTAGTTTTCCTTTCATTCACATATGCTCGAAGCATATCCTCTAGGATTTGGTTAACCCTCTCTGTTTGCCCATTAGACTGTGGATGCTCCTCCATGATCATGCTAAGTTTTGTATCCAACCTTTTGAACACCGCTCTCCAAAAGTGGCTAGTGAACTTCCTATCCCAATCAGAAACTATGTCTAAAGGAAGACCATATAACCGGTATAGGTTCTCTAAAAATAGTCTAGCCATTATCTCGGGTGTCTTCATAATTACCCGCATAGAGTCATGCCCTCTCTATGACTTAGGTAATGGAAGTATAAAATCCATGGAGATCTTCTCCCACTTCCCATTGGGAATATCCAATGGTTTGAGAAATCATCCAATCCTCAACCTTTTAGCTTTATTGACCTAGCATTTAGTGAATGTAGGCACATACTTTAGGATTTCCTTATGAATTCCAGGCCAGTTTTACTTTGTTGGCGATTATCTTTCGCCCTGATATCGCCTAAGCTAGAGTGATATAGAACACCTCTGTAATCAACAGTAGCTTAACAGGATTACTGTCGCTTAACTGTGTTAAACTGTGACTTGAATTCCACCGGAACTTCACCGGACTGTCACTGGGACGTCACCGGAATTTTGCCGGAATATCACCGGAATGAACTTTGATTTTGCTCGTGATTACTTCAAATGAATTATGTGAAGTAAGGAAGTGATACGTGAACTTCCTTTATTGAATGGACTTCTTCTTGAAGTTTAAGGAAAACTTCACAGTTCTGAAGTGCCACTTTCCGGTTAGACTTTGTACTGTGTGCACACATTCATTCCACCGGAAACTGTGATCAGCTTAAAGTAGAGACGTCTAGCTACAAGATGAGCTATCTCTCATACAAAGCTTCGAATTCTACTACGAGATATACTTCGTTGTTCTACCGGAAAAACTCGCTTTCTGAAAAACTATAACTGATCGAAAATGTGTTTACTAAGATATCTTTGACCGAGATATTCGTTTACTGAGAGAATACCGAGGGACACGTTTAGTAACGAACTGTAACTGTTAATGGTTAACGAACTTTCTACTGTAACACGAAAAAACTCAGATTCTTCACATGCGAACAAAGCATGCAAACTTCCACATGAACATGTGTTTTCTATTAGAGAAGATGTGTACAAACAAGCTTGGCTTCTTCTTGCTCAAGCTGTAGAAACTCTCCTACACTGAGTAGTTTCTTATTACCATCTCTCTCAGATGAATACTTGACATTCCAGGTTTCTGTTATTCATCTGTACATACGCGATCTATGGTGTCTTCTGAGAACTTCTCACTCTCTTTTCACTCATACGCGATCTCTCATAATCCTCTTCTTCTCATCCTCACATCATCATAGTCCTTCAATAGTTGGTGTATATATATATACACTTTTCTTCTGCGCTCTTCCACGCTCTCATTCTTTAATTCACGTTATGTGCGCATTATGCGCCCATTATGCACACACCGCGGTTTATTGCTCTGTTACTCGTACAATTCTTGATTCTGGTTAATGGACTGATTTCGCACGCTGTACAACTGAGGCTTTTGATTTTCTGAAGATTCCGCTTCCTTTTTTTTCTTTTCTTTTATGTTTGTCTGTATGTCAAATTTGTGAGTGATTCCTCAACAGCTCCCCCTCAATCACTAATTTGACCTCTTCCGGTCTTTCATATATCTTTCTTTCTTTTATACCTGCCATTTCTTTGAATCTGCTTGTCTTTGTTCCATCCAAGCTTTTTGTCAAGATATCTGCTATTTCGTAGGAGTGTAGACTATTTCTATCTCCTTCTCCATTACCTTTTCCCTCAGGAAGTGATACTGAATTTCTATGTGCTTTGTTCTTGCGTGAAACACCGGATTCGCTGCAAGATATAGAGAGCTCATATTGTCTCCATGTATAATTGGTATACCTTGATCAATACCCATGCTTTTGAGCAAGGTTTGCATCCATATTACTTCTTTCACAGTTTCTACCAGTCCTTTGTATTCAGCTTCTATTGACGATAAAGCTATTGTATGCTATTTCTTTGAGCACCAGCTTACTAGCTTATCCCCTAGGTATATCATATACCCATGTGTCGATATTCAGTCATCTTGACTTCCTGCCCAGTCTGAGTCACTGAATGCTCTCAGCTTTATATCTGATGCAAAAGGATAATATAATCCTTCCTTTATAGTTCCTTTTATATATCTAAGAACTCTTTGTCCTGCAACCCAATGTTGATCTGTCGGACAATGCATAAACTGTGAGAGAACTCCCACCGGATAGCTGAGATCCGGTCTTGTTAGCATAGCGTAAATTAAGCTTCCTACTAACGACTGATACTTCTTCATGTCTTTGAACTCTGTACCATCATATTTACTGAGTTTATGATTTACTTCAAGCGGTTTTGAAGCTTCTCTGCAATTCTCCATATTAAACTTCTTCAGTAAGTTTAGGAGATACCCTTTTTGCGTAACATATACACCATGATCTGTATATGTGATTTCCATACCTAGAAAGTATGATAACTTTCCCAGGTCACTGATTTTGAATTCCTTTTCGAGTAGTTTCTTCACCTCTGTTATTCCTGCATCTGAGGTACCTGTAATTATTATGTCATCTACATAGATACAAATGTAGATCATTCCTTCTTCTGTTCTTTTGATGAGTAGACTTGCATCTGCCTTCGAACTTTGGTATCCAAGTTCATTGAGATACTTCACAAGTATGTAGTTCCAAGCTCTTGGAGCTTGCTTCAGTCCATAAAGTGCTTTTCTTAGTTTGCACACATGTTCTGGGTATCTAGAATTTACGAAACCTTCTGGTTGTTCCATGTAGACTTCGTCTGATATATATCTACTTGGAGCAGACTCGTAGCTTTCATCTATAGGTGCTTGACCACTCATTTTTTACTAGAGAAAACCAAAAGTGCTTCAATTTTTCATATTTTTCATATTTTGGCAATTGGTACACACTTTTGGCACCGTTTTTGTTGGTATTTGCTATTGAGACACCCTCCGGCCAACGAGACATTCTGAATTTTTTTTTAATTCCAGCGAGGATTGCAGATCAACAGCTTGATGTTTCAAAGATCAGATCTATTTGGATTCAAAAGGATTAATTTCTATCAATGAAGTTATCTAGTGCTACGTTTTCTTTGTCTCTTGCATATTAAGTTTACTTCCATTGTTTTTATACACTCTAGTTAGTAAATGGGGGAAGTGAAACATGGATCCTTAGGGTAAGCAACCTCTAGAGCACACTTCTCCATTGAGAGAGAAACAACTAGAGGACCCTGATCATAGGATGGAAGAGGTAGAACAAGAGCACGAACTAGAGAAAAAGATAGACAAAAATAGCAACAAGAAGAGTACTCTTATGTGGAGATCTATGGTGAGTTTGTCATTACAATATATGAAGGGCATACCGGAGCTAACCATACCGACGGTCATGCCTCTGTGTCTGTATGACCATTGGAAATTCCTAGAAAGACTACGTAAATCATACCGATGATCACTTGACTGTTGGTATAACTGTTAGAATATTATTGCCAATATATGCATCAGAATTTGTGGCCACCAGTATAGGCACCCATATAGGTGCCGGTATGATCCTTGGTAATGTATTGGAAATATGGAATGTATACCGACACTTATGTCGATGCCTGTACCAACAATGTGTTTTCAACATAACCAAACCCGAGAGCAAAAAGTCGACATTTGCTACTGTCTTGAACTGCATACTAGTAGTGTCGACTTTCTATGCACGCATACATTGTGCTTCTCCACTTGCATTGTGATTGTATTATGCACACAAAGAAAGAGAGAGAAAAAGAGAGAGAAAGAGAGAGATATAGAGATACATACATAGACACATACTCATCTATATGCATGCATATATACACACACATATACACATGTACATATGGTTACATACAGAGATATACACATATGCACACATACATATGTATACATACATACACACACATACGTACACACACATACATATGCATATTTTACATACACTCTCATAGGCATACACATACACACACATGTGTACACACACATACATACACATATGCATACACATACACTCACATGCATACACACATAAGAGAGACACATATACATACACACACACATATTCATACACACACTTTTTCACACATGCGCACATATATACATACACACATAGATGCATACATATACACACACACTCATATACACATGCATATACATACATGTTTTAGATCTAGGTCTTTAGGAT
>CM035432.1:158197453-158222453 GCA_020310875.1 Ceratopteris richardii | reverse complement strand
ATCACAGAGATGATCTATCAAAAGTACCGGCCAACACCTAGGCATCCTAGTGTTAGCTCAGAGTGGATTCAAGACAGGGCACATGAGGTGATGTCCCATTGACAATCAGAGGCACGTGATGCTTTTAGAGCACGCTTACAAAAGCCTGTATCATTAAACATTGAGGAGTGGGATATGATTTGTGATGAGCAGCAGTAGACTCTTGACTAATATCACCTCTAGCGAGATGCAATGGCCACATGTATAGATACAGTCTGAGTGCCACATTTGTGTAACAACATATACAACACTATGCATCAAGATTTTGCATCTATTATTTTGATTATATGAGTTACCAATGGGTCATCCTCTGACATGAACCAAGGAGGCTTATGGATATGGTCATCGATTGATTGCACTATTGGAGGACTTGGAGGGACACACCGTAGTCATTTCATGGGAGCATCTATAATTAGGTGAGCTTATAAACTTTGTTTGGTGTTTTTAGTTGTTTTTTATACATATCAAGTCAATTTGTCTCATTTCACGAATAGACTTTATTGCAGGACTGTAGATATAGATGTTTTGATCCCTTTGGGCATGTGTATGGAAGTGTTATGCCACAATTTTGTATTTGGCTCATATATGGCGGTGGTGCACCATAATTTTGTATTTGGTTTCTATATGGCACTGCTTTGCCACATTTTGTATTTGGCCCATATGAGGCAGTGGTGTGCCACACTTTTGTACATGGTTCATTTATGGAATATATATCTCTTTTGTACATGATTCATTTATGGGATATTTCTTTTGTATGGTTCATGGTTCATTCTCCTCATCTCTTTTGTGTCTGACAGTGTTTTAAGACTTAATGATTAATCTAGAGGATTCATTAGGGGCTTCTATACAACCATCAAGAGAGAGGTAAGAAGGAATACACCTAAGACATTTGAGGAGGCGATCAAGTACGCTCAGATCTATGAGGACCATAACCATCCTCAATATAATCCTATGGAGATGGATTAGCCCCTCCAACCTCCTAGTACAACAAAGTTCAAGAAGAAAGTCTGAATGGGGGGAAACAAATTTTTTTATCAAGAAACAAAGATCACAAGGGCCTAGATTAGCTACTGAGCACTTTGAGAGGGCCAAGAGAGAAAAATTGTGTTTTAGGTGTTTGTATCCTAGCCATTCACACTGGAACTATCCACTCAGGAAGGCGAAAGAAAAGAAGAGAGGACCAAAGAATAGTATGGATCCTGACAAGGGCAAAAAGGTGATCCATCTAGTGTAGACACTTCCTATTCATAGCAACTCTAGCTACAAGGGAGTGGAAATGGTGCACGAGGACATTAAGCACACATGTTGTTTGACACACTCATTGTGTTCACCTTGGTTTGGACCATACGACTTGGTTAAAATTCATGGTAGTATACACAGTACCAGGGTGTGAGTCATGATAGATGACTGTGCTACTCATAATTTCATAAAATATGCTATGTTAAAGAATCTAAAGATTCCTTAGGAGCCTAGTGCATAAAAGTACATAGTATCTATGATGCAATGGGAGGACAAGAGGATATGGGATACTATGGTATCCAATTCAGAAGTCAAGCTACATGATTATATTGACCATATGGACTTCCAAATCATGAATTTGAAGAGGGCAGACCTTGTATTACAAAGAGAGTGGCTATTGGGGTTAGGAGACACACTTAAACGTAGTTACCAAAATAGGACTTTTGAGTTAAAACAAATGGAAGTAAATTTTGTATACAAGGAGAGAAACATCAGGCTAGAGCAACTCTCATCTCATCTTCAGAGTTCTATAGTCTTACTCATTGTTAGCATTTACAAGAGATCTTTTTATTGTGTATTCAAGACTTTGAGCATTGTACAAACACTTCATCTGATGTATATTTTCATGCTAGAAATGTAAATATGGATAGGACCTTTTACTATTCTTTCTTCCAAGAGTGTGTTCTTAAAGGTTTGAGGTTTATGTTTGAATTTAGAGATGTTTTCCCCATTGACTTAGCAAGAGGACTACCACCTAAGAGAGGGGACATTGACCATGCTATTGAAGTAGTTACTAACACTACACCTATTTGTGGGCCACATTATAGGCTTAGTGTTTCTTAGCATGAGGAGGTAGAGAAGCAACTACATGATTATTTAGATAATGGCTCCATTAGACCTAGTAACTCTCCTTGGGAATCGCAAATGCTCTTGGTTAAGAAGGACGGCACTGTGAGATTATGCATGAATTATAGAGCACTAAACAATGTAACTATCAAAAATAGGTTTCCAATGCCTAGGTTGGAAGATCTATTCGATCAATTACATCAAGATAGGTATTTTACCAAGCTTGACATTAAATCAAGGTATCATCAAATTAGGATTAGGGAAGAGGATATCCTTGAAACTGCATTCAGGACTAGATATGGGCACTATGAGTTCTTGGTGATGCCTTTTGGTCTCACGAATTCTCTTGCCACTTTCATGATGCTCATGAATAGTGTGTTACGACCTTATCTAGGGCACTTTGTAGTAGATTTCCTAGATGATTGCTTGATTTATAGTAGAATAGAATAGGAGCACTTGGAACACTCGAGAAAAGTATTCCAAGTATTGAGGGAAAATTCAATCTTTGATAAGGATTCAAAGTGTGAAATTTTTAAAACAAACCTTGGATACCTTGAACATATAGTCTCCCAAAGTGGAATCAATATGGATCTTGAAAAAAGTACGGGCTATCATGGAATGGCCACATCTCAGGAACTTGGAAGAGTTGCAGATCTTCATAGGTTTATCATGATCTATCGAAGATTCATTAAGAATTATGCCAAGACTATTGTTTTGATGACGGAAAAACTTAATGGGAAATGGAAAGCCTTTCATTGGGGAGACAAATAGAAGCAAAGTATGGAGAAATTGAAAGTAGAAATCTCTACATCTCCACTTTTGCACATAAAGCGAATAAACCCTTTGTGGTTCAGATTGACATGAGTGATTTTGCTATAGGAGCAGTTTTAGTTTAGGATGTTTGACTAGTAGCTTTTGAGAGTAATTAAATATTAGTATATATAATCATATATTTAGAGAAATTAGGAAAAAAAGTACAATATATAATCAATTGTACTATGAATAATTAAATACATAAGGAATTATGGTTTTGAATTAAATTAAATATATAAAAACTAGGATTTTTTTGTTTAATATAAAAAAAATTAGGGTTTTAGATTTGAATGTACTAACATGTACACATGGTATTAGATGGCATCTTTGGATCTAGGGAGAGAATGGCATGTCCTTGCACTCATGTAAGTATCAAATTTATCAAAAACGATAGATTTGTACTACACATGTTAGAGAATATGGATCCTTTGATAAAATTAGACTACAAAACCTATGCTACCATTTGCATGGTCCCCCGGTGAGCAGCTGAACCCAAAGGACAGTGCATTGGTAACCTCTCATGGACAAAAGAGAACGAAGAGGGATGTAGAAATACAAGGTATCAGAAGCATTACACAGAATGGCTATCGCATCACCATACTAGATCACTTGCCATAGCACTCCTCTCGGCCTCACTCCTGTCGACGTCACTCCCATCAGCCTCACTCCCGCTTGTGTCACTCCCATGGGTGGGGCATGAATCCACCACTACCGCCTTCTCAGCCATCCCCTAGTGACTCTAGTGGTTGATGTATGCGTTCGACACCTCAATGGGATACAGGCGTTGGCCCATCTTGTCGGTCAATGTCACACTCTGGAGGAGGAGGTTCTAGAAGTGGATCGACACATGGCTCTGGAGGAGATAAATGTTATGGATGTGGTGCGATGGACATTGTGTCTCCTACTTCTTCTCAAAGAGCGAGTACCTCAGATGTAAATATACCATGTGGGATGCCAGCTGATACACCACGTACACCTTAGGGTGCTCATGACCATGATGAATCCAAGGTGTATAGTATACATGATGGAGCTCTAGTGATGGATGTCACCAGAAAAGCCACGCATCACTGCATACGACAGCTTTGCTCCATACAATTTGGACACTTTTTCATGTTGGAGTGAATAGGATAAGGATCACAAAACATATATCATAGAAACAATCTATCAAGAGTCCGACCAGCACCTTAGAATCCTATTATTAGCTGAGAGTGGATTTAGCACATGGCAGGTGAGGTGATGTCCCATTGAAGATCCGAGGCTCGTGATGCTTTTAGAGAAGGCTTACAAAAGCCTGTATGCTTAGACACTAAGAAGTGGGATATGATTCACCATGAGCAACAATAGACTCGTGATTGATATCACCAACAGCGAGATGTGGTGGCCACACATCTAGATACGGTCGGACCATCACATTGGGTAGCACAGGATACACCACTATGGATCATGACTTTCTAAGTATCATTTTAATTATTGATTTTGCTTTTGTTAAGCACATCATGTATGTTCATCTAACATTTTTCATATTTGTTGCACGAGTTAGTAGTGGGTCATCCTCCGACACAAACCGAGGAGGCTTATGGATATCTTCATGGATTGATTGCTCTATTGGAGGATTTGGAGGGACGCGATGCGATCATTTCATGGGAGCATCTACAATGAGGTGAGCTTATAAACTTGTTTTGGTGTTTGTAGTTATTATTTACAAATATCATATCAATTTGTCTCATTTCACAAATGTGCTTTGTTGCAGGACTGTAGATATAAATGTTTTGATTCCTATGGGCATGTGAATGGCAGTGGTATGCCACAATTTTGTATTTGGCTCATATATGGTAGTGGTGTGCCATAATTTTATATTTGGTTCTTATATGGTAATGCTCTGCCACATTTTGTATTTGACTCACATATGGTAGTGGTTTGCCACACTTCTGTACATGGTTGATTCATGGAATACATATCTCTTTTGTACATGATTCATTTATGGGATATTTCTTTTGTACATGGTTCATGGTTCATTCTGATCATGTCTTTTGTGTCCAACAATGTTTTGCTTTATCAAATCATGTTTTGGTTTCTGTTCATCTAAACACTAAATTAGCAACCACTAGAGTACATGTCACATATGCTCATTTTTTTGGGCAGAGTGTATTGTCTTTTGCTACACAACAACATGGTTATGTTGTTGTAGCAAGAGAAAACACACTCTACCCAAAATATATTTTGCAGATAAGGTCATCGGTATAGGCACCGGTATAATGAGCTTTGATATGCAGAGGTGCATATAGACGCTTATACCGAAGCTTTTGTCTAGGTGAATACTGATGTTTATACCGACGCTTCTATACCGACATGTATGCCAGTGCTTACACTGATGTCGGGGCAAAATGGCACCCTTGCATTTGCACGAGTAGAAGCTCCAATATACCCCTCATATCTTGTAGTGTATTATACACAAACAATTCATAGAGTTCAAGGAACAAGCTCTTAGGTTAGAGAGAGACATTGATACCATAAATTCTCTCATTGAGTAGCTTAAGTCTCTGATGATATCACTAGAAACACATGTTACCTCTTTCCTAGCTAGGAAGGAAAGAGAGATGCCTACTCTTCCTATAATTGAGATGGCTAAGAAGGATGTTCCTTTTCCTAGCAAGTAGAAAGGAAAGAGTTATAGGGAAGCTCCCTTGTTAAAAGACCTTAAACCACCTATTTTTTTCGGGGATGACCATGAGAGAAATAAGGATGCGGTCTACACTTTTTTTGTAAGAGTGGAATGACCTCCATCAACTGAAGGGCACCTCACCTGAGTATCCGGTGCTAAAGGTGAGTCGCTCACTTGGGCCGTGTGCTTATTAGTGGTGGATCAGTCCCAAGGAGGCAAACTCTTACCTACAGACCAAACTCAGTTTGAAACTCTTTTCTTGAAAGAGTTTCTTCCACAGAATGAGGAAGAGAGGAATGGGGATGAGTGGGATAGGATCATTCAGAGAGGTAGGCCTTTTTTGTTCTATATATCCCATTATAAGGAGATCATTTTGAAACTTAAGGGTTTGGATGATTTTCAAAAAACCAGAGGGTTTGTTAGGGGCTTAGACAAAGCCATCAAGAGAGAGGTAAGAAGGAATACACCTAAGATGTTTGAGGAGGTGATCAAGTATGCTCAAATCTATGAGGACCATAACAATCCTTAGTATACCCCTATGGAGATGGATCAACCCCTCAAACCTCTAAGTACAACCAAGTTCAAGAAGAAAGTGTCGATGGGGAAGAAAATTTTTTTTTATCAAGAAGAAAATATTACAAGGGCCTAGATTAGCTACTGAGCAGTTTGAGAGGGCCAAGAGAGAAAAATTGTGTTTTGGGTGTTTCTCTCCTAGCCATGCACAGTGGAACTCTCCATTGAGGAAGGGGAAGAAAAGAATAGAGGACCAGTGAATAGTAAGGCTCTTGATAAGGGAAAAATGGTGGTCAATCTAGTGCAAACACTTTCTCTTCACTGCAACTCTAGTTGCAAGGGAGCAAAAGTGAAGCACGAGGACATTAAGCACACATGTTGTTTGACACAATCATGATGTCCACCTCATTTTGGACCACATGACTTGGTTAAAGTTCATGGTAGTATACACAGGACCAGGATGCAAGTCATGATAGATGACTTTGCTACTCATAATTTCATAAACTATGCTCTAGTCATGAAGCTAAAGATTCATGAGGAGCCTAGTGCATATAGATACATAGTATCTATGATGCAAGGGGAGGACAAGGGGATACTATGATATCTGATTTGCAAGTCAAGATTCATGAATATATTGACCATATGGACTTTGAAATCATGAATATGGAGAGGACAAACCTTGTATTAGGAAGAGAGTGGCTATCGTTGTTGGGAGATACACTTAAATGCAGTTTCCAAAACAATACTCTTGAGTGTCGCAAATGCTCTTGGTTAAGAAGAAGGACAGATCTGTAAGATTATGCATCGATTATAGAGCAATCAACAAGGTAACTATCAAAAATAGGTTTCCAATGCCTAGGTTGGAAGGCCTATTTGATCAATTACATCAAGATATGTATTTTACCAAGCTTGACATTCGATGAGGGTATCAAATTAGAAATAGGTCAGCGGATGTCCCTAGAACAGCATTCCGGATTGGATATGGGCACTATGAGTTCTTGGTGATGCCTTTTGGTCTCACGAATGCTCCTGCCACTTTCATGAAACTCATAAATAGTGTGTTATGAACTTATCTAGGGAACTTTGTAGTAGACTTTCTAGATGATATTATGATCTATAGTAGATTAGAATAGGAGTAGCTGGAACACTTTACAAGAGCATTCCAAGTGTTGAGGGATAATTCACTCTTTGGTAAGGATTCAAAGTTTGAATTTTTGAAAATAGAGCTTAGATACCTTGGATATATAGTCTCCCAAAATGGAATCGAGATGGACCCTGAAAAAGTACAGGATATCATGGAATGGCCACATCTCAAAAACCTAAAAGAGTTGTAGATCTTCCTAGGTTTATCAGGATTCTATCGATGATTCACTAAGAATTATGCCAATTGTTGTCCCAATGACAAAACAACTTAAAGGGAAAGGGAAAGCCTTTCATTGGTGAGACCAACAGAAGAAAAATATGGAGATATTGAAAGTAGCAATCACTACAACTCCACTTTTGCACATAGAAGATCCGAATAAACCCTTTGTGGTTGTCATTGACGTGAGTGATTTTGCTATAGGAGAAATTTTAGTTTGGGATGGCCAAACAGTAGCTATTGAGAGTATGAAACTAGAACATGCTCATAAGAATTAATCCATCTATGAGAAGGTGTTGTATGCAATTGTCTCGACTTTGAAGAAGTGGCACCATTATCTATATGGTGCCAAAGTTATGATAGTGCTTGATCAAGAGAGCATTAAGTGGCTTTCTAATCAAACAGACCTTAAAGGTCGTAAGGCCCAATGGGACGAGACCATTGAAAAGTTTGATTATGAGCTTAGGTATAGGAAGGGAAAGTTTGATGTAGTGGTTGATTTGCTTAGCTGCATGCCTATGCTCAACGGACTAAGCTTTATTGAGACCACTAGTGAGCTACTTGAGTCCATTAGAGGGAAATGTAGGCTTGATCTTGCATATTCCGGGATTTGGTAAGCCATTGAGGAAAGGGATTGTGATATATGTGTTTTTGGGTGACAATGGAGTATTGAATGGTACTCAAGAAGAATTCAAGTGGAAGAATTACAATATCCATGATGGATATTTGTTATATAAGTGTAAGGTTTGTGTCCCTAAAGACCTTGAGATGAGACAACACATTTTGTATGCGTGTCATGACACTCCCAGTGCAGGACACCAAGAGCTAACAAGACTTATGATCTTGTTAAGAGGCAAGTAAAACTGGCATGGACTTCAAAAGGAGATCCTACAGTATGTGCCTAAGTGCATTAAATACTAGGTCAATAAATCTGAAAGGTTGAGGATTGGAGGACTTCTCCACCCATTGGATATTCCCAATGGGGAGTGAGAGAGTATCTCCATGGATTTTATAGTTGGATTACCTAAGACATAGAGAGTGCATGATCTGTCTAGGTAATTGTGGATAGGTTAACCAAAATGGCTAGGTTTATTCTCACACGTACTATATTGAGGACACCAAAGTTAGCTAGACTATTTGTAGAGAACCTATACCAGTTTTATGGTCTTCCTTTAGACATAGTTTCTCATTGGGATAGGAAGTTCACTAGCCACTTTTGGAGAGCGGTCTTCAAAAGGTTGGATACAAGACTAAGCATGAGCTTGGCCAAGCATCCATAGTCTAATGGGAAAATAGAGAGGGTTAACCAAATCCTAAAGGATATGCTTCGAGCATATGTGAATGAAAGGCAAACTTATTAGGAAGAGTACTTACATGCAGTAGAGTTTGTGTATAATAGTTCCAAGCACGCTTCCAGTGGGCATAGTTCATTTATGCATATGTACACATTTCACCTAGCTCCGTATGTAATAGGAGTGACGAATAAGAAAGTTCAAGATGCAAAGGACTTCTTGGAAGGGATAAATGATATGTTTAGCCCTGCTAATGGTAGCATTAGGGGAGCTCAGGACAGGGTTGGAGACTATGCTAACTCTCAAATCAGAGACATCAACTTTGAGGTAGGAGAGCAATTCCATCTTAGACTTCCATCTAGGTCTGACACCATGAAGAGATGACCTTGTCCAAAACTATCTCCTAGGTATTGTGGAACTCTCCCAATACTTAAGAGAATAGGAACGATGGATTACGAGGTCCAATTATGAGAGAATAGCCAAATGCATCCGGTATATGATGTTAGCTATCTTAAGAGAAGGTTGGATGAATATGACAATGTCATTCTAAATAGTGAGGTAGTAGAGTCTGTTTCTCCTCAACCAATTCCACATGAGCCAGAGAGCATACTATGCACTAGAGAAAAATGGACCAGAAGTCACATATATGAAGAGTGTCTAGTAAAGTGGAAACATATTTAAGAAGATAATGCTACATGGGAGCGAGTTTCCATGCTTTAGAGACGGTTTCCCAAGTTTGGGTTACCTTCCCAAGAGTCTTCTTAAGGGGAAGGATACAGGGAAACAACACAGAGATATGACCATGTACTTCATATACATGGGGATGTAGTGAGAGTGCTATTACATTTATTCTTTCTTTTTGTAAGACCTTCCAAAACCTTTTTGGAGGAAGAAAATGTTCTATGGGAGTCACCATAAAAGAGATGGTGTGAATCATCTCCGGCTAAGGTTCTTTTAGGAGGGCACATACATGAGTGCCATGTGGCACCCATGTGTGATGCTACATTTGAGGGACTTCATGTAAGGGAAGTTTGAGAGAATCCTGATGGATTCATAGTACATGGCTGAGAGGAACAAGGATATGAAGGTTCTCTATGTTTGAGTTTCAGATAGCTAGCTGACAAGCCTTCATCATCATTCTTGTCTATCGCAAACTTGAAAATGGAATGCTTTGATCAAGGACCTAGGTATCAAAATCACTCGATTTGGCATAGAAGCTTGAATTTTATTCAAGCCTCGAGCTTTTTGTGGATAACTTTCACTTATATTGTTCCCTTTGTAGGAAGAAATCTCGTAAAATCTTCCTTCTACATCCTTAGGGGAACACTACTAGAATTGGTGACCTCTTGGGAAGTACGAGTACTTTGTCTTCCTTGATGGTTGAAGTCCTTCCTCATGCATAGCGGATGATGCCAACCATGAATTCTATAATTAGATGACTAGGCATGCTACGATCGCTTCCTTGGTCACAACCTTGGATGTAAGCCTTGGAGGAAGCCACTTACAAGCCACAAACTTTTAGGAATCAGAGGTGCTTGCTCTACGTGCACAACAACAATTTTGCTTTTTTGTGAACTATACTAATACTAGTGGTGTTGAAATTGCAGTGTAACACAATATAACCTGTAGTAAAGAGAGAGAGAGAGAGAGAGACAAAGAGAGAGAGAGAGAGAGAGATCAAAAGAGAAGAAAAACGAGAAAGAGAGAGAGATATATAGAAATTCAAAGAGAAAGAGGTAGAAAGAAGGGGAGAGAGAGAGAATAAGAGAGAGATTACAAAAGAGAGAGAGTCAGAAAGAGATTGTTGGAACTTGTAAGTGCAGCAGAGATCTAAATGTTGGAGAGCTCTTTGATTAGATGTGCATAAAATGATGTTCGAAGAGCGGTCCAACGTTTTTTAATCAAACACCACTGTTGCATATGCGATCATGCAACGTGTCTTGTAAGTGTGCTCGACTACATCACATAAGGGATGTAAGTGAGCATCACATGAGACGTAAGTGAGTGTCACATATGCAATGCTCTCTTATAAGTCGTATAAGCGATGCTCAGCTAGTGATGCTTTTGTGAATTTCACTACGAGCATTGCAAATAATGTCAAGATTAATGTCGTTTGGACAATGGTGTGTGCTCGACACCTGTTCGAACAAAAGGCATGATCATGTAGCGATGAAAACCTATTGCATTAACCGTTGCTATGCCCCCATATTGCTTGTAGTGCACAATGAATTCCCTTTTAACAGAGCCTTATCATTATGCTCTTAGACTAGAAATGAGAGCTTTGGATGATGTGCACAGAATTCTGCACGTACCAGCTGAGTACCTTGAAAATAACACACTACAAAGAGACCACAAATAGAAATTTTCCTAGGTATTTCAAATGTGGTCAAAATTACTATGTGTGGCTGACTAAGCCACTATATGTCTTATTGAATAACATATATAAAAGTGTTTGACAGCCATTTGGCCTTTCACATTGAAACATACGGTAACAATAACAACATCAGAGAAAGGAAAAGACATCCTTACAACATGATCACGTGCCTCTTAACAACCAATAGTGATATTGGGTAGCTCATTGATGTTCCGTTCCTCCATCTCAGCATCTTGGAAATCAAGATCTTTCTAGGAATGAAAGTCATATTTGAAGAACTTGTACCTTTTTATAGACGCATTATGATGAGACCAATGCGCTATTCAACATAACCAAATGGACTGTAAAATAAGGGAAGCATTATATCTCAAGTATGGGGAGCTTTGAAGAAGTTTTTTGCATCCATCCATATAGAACCCATCCTAGAAATCAAAGGATCCCCAAGAGGACAAAGTTTTGAGGGGAAGAATAATATTTTAGATATCACACTCACCCCAAGGCTCGTAAATTGACATCATGAAAAACCCAATAAATCATCAGAGTATATGGATCCTAGAACCGAGCTAGTAGAAAGAATGTTTCACATTTTTAGGAGAAAGCACACTAAGCCCTCCTTAAGACTTTGGGAGGCAATATGATTTGCAAGGAGCTTTCCAAGCTTATTTAGAGTATTCGCTAGAGAAATGACTTGAAAGAAAATGTTTTTTGTTAGGCATCCATGAAGCTAGAAGGTAGATAATACCAAAAACTATGGCATTCAACATGGTACTTGTAAAAGATGTGGTAGGCAAGAAGATTCATAGCATCACTTTTCAAACTGCAAAGTTTCCAAGTCCTTGTCAAAGGTGATCCACTCTTAGTGCAATAACCTTCATCGACGATTGACTCTCTACTTTGGCATTTGTGGATAAGTGAAGAAATCAAACTCTTTATGGTAAACATCATCAACATTTCCTTTACGAGTTTGAGATTCCTCTGAGAACCACTCGCATCATGAGAAGTCTCACCCTATGTCTCCTACTCTCTGTGCTCATGTTAATCATTTTGACATAATTAAAGATCTTCCTTCTTGTGAATGGAGGGAGACACTCCTAAGATACTATTCAACTAAGCGAGAGATTATGTATGTAGTCTATTTTGTTGATGAGATTCTCTTTTATCTGAGCGGATTGAGAGCCATGTAAGGTTTTCTTTTGTTAACTCAATAGCTCTAGAATGAGGAGAAAAAAACAATGAATCGAGAGTCATCTAAGATTTCTATAATCCAATATCTCTAGAATGCCCTTACTGTTGAATAAAACAATAATTACTATGATTCCCCATACTCAAATTTGTAATATTAAAAAGCAGTACCCAAATGTTTTTCTTATATGGTCGAGTGAAATTGCGGTCCAAGGGTAATTACTAATCCTCTAGTTAATTGAGTAGTAAACAAGTTTGTTTATTATCTTATGGCTGAGAATGGCATGAAATTGTGGTCAAAGGCTGATTGATTGATGGCGGATGTGTCTCCATTCCAAAGACGTGCACTTTCAAAGGTGATTTTGGAGTGAGTGTAGTAGCAATCCACTATAAATGTTTGTTTCATCTTTTTTTTTTTGCTCACCACCTTTTTTTGACAAAAGAGGAAAGATTAAATTAAGAAAAAGAAAAAATACACCTAGAGGGAAGCTCTCAAAAGGGAGAAAGATTACAACATGGAGTCTAAGAAGAGCATTAGACTTAGCTTCTTATCAGAATACAAGGATAGAAGTTTGACCTTTCATTTTCTCTAACGAAATTCCCTAAAGATATCATGGGGAGAAGTGGAATTTAATTGAGCATCATTCAAAGTAGACCTACAAGACTTGAGAATACATCTTATTCTATGATTGCAATAATACAAATAATCTTTAGGAGACTTGGAGAAAACTTTATTATTTTTGTTTTTCTAGATGCACCATAAAATGTGCAACCTTTGGAGCTGCAAAGGCCAATATCCAACCTATCACTTTCTCCGAGCAGGATTTCTCTAAAGTTAAGAGTTGGATGCCCAAGGTTAGAACAGAAAAGGTTGAGGCTCTTCCAATATCTCTGAACATTGGGGCAACGAATGAAAATGTGGGGGATGTCTTCAACCAGTCCATAGAAAGAACAAATTCCATAGATGTTTTGAATTCCTTGGCTCTGCTATCGGTGTTGGAGTTAGACCTCTGCAAAAGCACACGAACAACACAAGGAAGAAGAAGAAGCTTGGAGCACAACACACAATACTGAATGCATTACTAGAGAATGTACAAAGATAAGTAGCCCATTAGGGAAATAGGCATATATACAAGCCGGGGGAAAAAAACTCCTAAAGAAGGAAAAAAGTGCCTTGGTGGTCTTAGTGTGTTGACACACATCATTACCTAAATATATCAACAAATCCCACCTCGGAGTGATACGGTGAACAAGGAGTTGGCACTCATGTATAAGGAAGTGCCAAGCTATGTGGAAATCACTCCACAAAAGGAAGTAAGCCCAAAGCTTTGCGGAAAGCTTCAAACTTCTCCCTAGGCAGAGCCTTTGTGAAAAGGTCTGCAATGTTCTCCTACATGGGCACATATGCCAAGCTGATCTCCCCAATGGAGAACCTCTCCCTAACATAATGATAATGCACCTCAATCTGCTTGGTGCAAGCATGGAACACAGGGTTCCTCGCAACCTTTGGAGAAACAATCACTAATTGGACATATATTTGAAGGCCAAATCTTAGGAAGAAAACCACATGCCTATGTGAAGGGACAAATTCACAAGTGTATTATATTTGTAAAGTCAGTTCACTTTAGTTCTAGAAGTTTTCTAAAAGTCACGAGATTGAGAAAAAATATATAAGTTAGTTTGTATCAACTGACGCGAAGAGGAAGACAATGAGAAAGTGAGTTAGTACTCATTTTGTATGACTGAGAATAGTCGGGCTTCTCTGCATGAGAAAGCACCTGTGCATTTTTGAGGTTTCATAGTTATGGAAAGAGTTTATTAAAGTTCTGTGTATAAGTCTTCTTCTTCCATCTCCTATGTTTGTCTTCTGTGTAATGTTTTGAAGAATTGAAGTTTTTTCAAGAAAGTCGATGCCTGGCATCGAATGTATGTTGAAAGGTTGAGTTTTATGCGGGAAGTCGATGCTTGGCATCGAATCTTAGCTGATAAGTCCTTCTCTTCATATTTGACTTTTATCTACTGACCAATCTTCTTGAAAAGATGAAGTTTGTGGAGCAACTCGATGCCTGGCATCGAGTTTCAACATAAAGTCGATGCCTGGCATCGACTTTTAACATAAAAGTGGTCTTGCTCATGTCTTGTGTTCATAGGCTAATTCTAGTGCTGAAAAAGTCGCTGAAAAAGCTCAAAGTCGATGCCTGGCATCGACTTTTGGTTGCAAGTCGATGCTAGGCATCAAATTTTCATTTTTAGACACTTAGAATTACTAAAGGAGGCAAACTTTCAAGTTTTGGCAAGTCATACAGGGTGATCTTGTGAAGGTCATCACTTGAGTTCTAGAGATCCGTTTCATGCATATGATAGCTTATTGGAAAGCTCTACTTTTCTAATTTCATCCACTAAAAGATCTTGGAGAAATAATATTTGAGCTAGGAGAAATTAGCAAAATACTGAAGGTATGTAATTTTAGTGACTGGAAAAATCTGAAGAAGTAAAGTTCTTGGTTTTGGCTATCATTTCTCAAAGTTTTGAGTGGCAATGAGTTAATGGTGACCATAGAGGTGTTCTAGTGTCACATTAATTCATTTCTTGTGGTGTTTTACACATCAACAAGTGGTATCAAAGCAGAAAGGTTCTGAAGAGCAGAAGGCAGCAAAGGTATGAGAAGTTTTGAAAAGTTTTTCATTAAAGGTTGAAAGGTGAAGCATTTGAAGACACAAGGCATCAAAAGGTTACTTCAAAAGTATCCTCATATGCAAAGAACTCCAAAAGGTATTATTCTTTATCCTTTAAGCTCACAAGTTGCAGCAGAAGGCAAGGAGCATGGCGGATCATATCTCCATTGATAAATTGGACAGAGATAATTACCCCGCATGGGTAATGAGAATGGAAGCCTTACTTATGAGTAAGGATCTCATGATATATGTTACAGGTGAAGAAGAGAAGCCAGTATTTGAAGATGAAAGCCGACCAAGAAAGAAGAACTTGATGCTTTAAAGCATTGGCAGAAGAAGGATGCAAGTGCAAAAGCCTATATTTACAATACAATCTCTGATCATTTGCTACCACACATTAGAGGATTGGAATCATCTGAAGATATATGGAATGCATTGGAGTATCATTTCCAAAGCACTACTAAAGCACGGAAAGCAAGTCTATGGTCAGAGTTTACAACATTCAAGAAGAAGCCAAGTCAAAATATTACTGATTATGTCACTAAGATGAAGGATCTAGCAGATAGTCTTGGATCCATAGATGAACATATTGAGGATCACAAGTTGATTTCTCAATTACTTACAGGTTTGAGAGGAGATGAAAGGTGGAAACCTTTTGTCTTATCAACAGAACTTTCATTAAATCATTATGTTCCAGATTTGAACTAGTTGCTTGGTTTGATGCTCACATTTGAGCAAGACTTGAAGGGGGATGGAGATAAAGGACAAAGTTCTGCAATGTACATGAAGAACAAGAAGAAAGGAGACAAAGGTAAAGCAAAGGATGAAGAAGAGTCGAGTTCTCAAGTTTATTATGCAAGAGGTAAAGGCACAGGCAGAGGAAGAGCAAGAGGCTTTGGAAGAGGAAGAGGTAATCAGAATAACAATAAGAAGGCTTGCTGGATCTGTGGATTGAGTAATCATTTGGCTCATGACTGTTGGCACAACCAACAAGGATCAAACTAGAATCAAAACAACAATAGTAGAGGTCGAGGTGGAAGATATCAAAGTAATTTTCAAAGAGGTAGACAAACTCAAAGACGAGGCTATGGTACAGGTGGAGGAAGAAGTTAGGGACATAATCAATCCTACAACACCACCTACTACAACTATGCAAATGACACACAGAATGAAGGTCATAGTACATCATTGATGATGAACTCAATTAGCACATCAGAAAAAGAAGATCTAAAGGTATTTTACATTGACTCTGGATGTTCTAATCATTTGTCAGGAAACATAGAATTGATGTTAGAATTGGAAAAAGGCATTTCTAGTCATAGTGTTCAAACAGGTGATAATACAAGACATAGTGTACATTCAATTGGAAAAGTGAAATGCAAGAATGGAGCAGATTTGCTAACCAATGTTTTGTATGTTCCCACAATACCTAAAAACTTGATTAGTGTGGGAGAGATAGTTGAAAAAGGTTTTCAAGTCAGGTTTACAAATGAAGGAGTATTTGTTGAAGATCTAGAGAATGGATATAATCAGATTGTTTGTGGTAAGAAAGAAGGTAGACTCTTTACTTTAAGAGTACCTAGCGTGAGAATCATGTACTGCACATGCCGAATCATTTACAGAGCTTTCATAGTCTATGAGCTTATACAGCCCACGACATAAAACGCGAGAAGCAATAATCATGTCACCATTTGACAGATCATGAACTGTACATCTGTCATCAACAAATTTCACAACCAAGCCAATCTTGGCTAATGCAAAAACTGATAACATCTTTTTCTTGATCCCTGGCACAAACAAAGCATCTGACAAAGTGAAAGAACTACCATCAGTAGTAGTCAAAATGATCTTACCAACTCCCATAACAGGATAAGAGGAGTTGTTGGCACATGTAACAGTATTCCCTGTAGGGGCAGGCTTGAGTGAAGAGAAGAAATTGTGTTGTGAGGTAATATGTTTGGTTGCCCCACTATCAAAGTACCAAACATCTAAGTCTACTGCACACATGCACTGCTCATGAGAAGATGGGTCAAAAATGCAAACATTAGTAAACGCCCATTCTTCTTCCTGCACAAGATTAGCAGACTCTATTTTTGGTGTAGAGGCCTCTACAACAACCATTCCAGCCTCTTTCTTCTTTGCCTCTTTAGCAGCTAGTTTTGGACAGTTCTTTATGATATGATCATTTCCTTTATAGTACTTGCAAAACAATTTCTGCTTTTTTGAATTCTTTTCATCTTTGTCTTCCCTCTTCGATAATGCAGAATTAGCAAATTTCTACTTACTAGTTGAAGAGCTGCATTTTCCTTTGCCCTTATGACTAGCCAAGAAAGCTTAATCTGCAACATGCATAATGGACCTATTCTGCCTAGATTGGTTTTGCTGCAACAGACTAGAGATTAACTCCTCAAATGACAAGGCATTTGGATTGCCTTTCATCATCAACCGAGGAGTAGAACCAAAACTCTGATCAAAATCAGGAAGACCATTCAGAACAGTTAGCACAAGTGAGCTATCTGGTATAACCTCATCAGTAGAAACCAATTGTTCCTTCAAGTCTTTGATCTTTGTTAGAAAATTGTCCATAGAATCACCTTCATTCATGTGCTCACTCTCCAACTGTTTTCGGAGGTAAGCAACACGAGCCTCATTCCTAGCTTAGTACAATGTGGTAAGTGTATCCCAAGCATCCTTAGCTATTCTACAAGAGTGAATGTGAGGAATAATGGCACGTTTGACAGACAAAGCTATCAATGCATGTGCTTGGGCATCTTTGCCATCCCAAGGAATTTGCTCTATAGTAGGTGTAGCAGAAACCACAGCACGAACAGGAATATGTAGAATATCATCATCTTCGACACCTTTTGCATCAGCTTTAGTACCTGCAGTTGTAACAGTTGTAGGTGTGATAGGATGTTTTTCAACACCCTGCACAATGTTCCACAGTCCTTTTGCAACCAATACATGTCGCATCATACAAGCCCACAACGGGTAGTTGGTACCATCCAACTTATCCTCAACAGTCAACATACGGAGTACATCACTGCTTTCAGCCATGGCCGGTGACTAAAATACCTTGATGCAAAAAATTGACTATATCTCAAAAAGTTGAACAGAATTGCCTAGACTACTAGACCTGTAGCAGACTTCAAGATGCTCATACTGGCGAACCGAAATAGGTATATACCTTTGGCACAAAAAGACAAAATAGCATGCACAAGCACCGCAATAGTGCGTTCGGAGGCCGAAACACGCTGAGTATGCTCACCCAGATTCGTGCGATTTTGAGACTGCAACGGGAGAGGTGTCAACGATGCACTAGATGAAGCGGCGACCTGCTCTGATACCAATTGTTGGAGTTAGATGTCTGCAGAAGCACGTGAACAACACAAGGAAGAAGAAGAAGCTTGGAGCACAACACACAATACTGAATGTATTACTAGAGAATGTACAAAGATAATTATCCCGTTAGGGCAATAGGCGTATATACAAGTCGGGGGAAAAAAACTCCTAAAGAGGAAAAAAATTGCCCGACGGTCTTAGTGTGTTCACACACATCACTACCTAAATATATCAATAATCAGTCCATAGACCTTTGTGGAGAATCATTTATATCAGATATGATTGCTTAGCATGGGGGGATCCACACAATTTCAACCTGAATTTCCATTGATGAGCATTCCATTGGACTTGCCATTCATTTTTCAACTTGGTCTAAATAGTATAAACTAGAGTGAAAGTCTTTTTAAATATTTTGTACATGTTGTCAACAACATGATGGATCTTTGTAAGTTTGTGTTGAAAATAGGTAGAGGTCTTGTCCAACAACGAGTCCTTCTTCTTTATCAGCCCAATGTTGATCTGTCGGACAATGCATAAACTGTGAGAGAACTCCCACCGGATAGCTGAGATCCGGTCTTGTTAGCGTAGCGTAAATTAAGATTCCTACTAACGACTGATACTTCTTCATGTCTTTGAACTCTGTACCATCATATTTACTGAGTTTATGATTTACTTCAAGCGGTGTTGAAGCTTCTCTCCAATTCTCCATATTAAACTTCTTCAGTAAGTTTAGGAGATACCCTTTTTGCGTAACATATACACCATGATCTGTATATGTGATTTCCATACCTATAAAGTATGATAACTTTCCCAGGTCACTGATTTTGAATTCCTTTTCGAGTAGTTTCTTCACCTCTGTTATTCCTACATCTGAGGTACCTGTAATTATTATGTCATCTACATAGATACAAATGTAGATCATTCCTTCTTCTGTTCTTTTGATGAGTAGACTTGCATCTGCCTTCGAACTTTGGTATCCAAGTTCATTGAGATACTTCACAAGTCTGTAGTTCCAAGCTCTTGGAGCTTGCTTCAGTCCATAAAGTGCTTTTCTTAGTTTGCACACATGTTCTGGGTATCTGGAATTTACGAAACCTTCTGGTTGTTCCATGTAGACTTCGTCTGATATATATCCATTCAGGAATGCATTCTTTATATCTAGTTGACTTAGCTTCCATCGTTTCGATGCTGCTATAGCAATCACTGTCCTTATGGTTGACATCTTTGCCACCGGACTAAACGTCTCGTCATAGTCTATGCCATGCGTCTGAGCATAGCCCTTGATAACCAGTCTCGCCTTATGTCTGGCTATCCTTCCATCTGCAAGTTTCTTAACTTTGAAGACCCATTTATTTCCGATTATTTTCTTACCATTTGGTTTAGGAACAAGCTCCCAAGTCTTGTTCTCTTCCAATGCGCTGAATTCTTCTTCCATTGCTTCTTGCCATTGCTTCTTGCTTTTAGCTTCATCATAGCTCTGAGGTTCATCATCATCTTTGACCATATATGCATAATCTTTCTGAGTTATATACGATGTATCATAGGAGTACCTTTCCGGTTGTCTTCTTACTCTGTTTGACCTCCTTAGCTCATATTCTTCGTGTGCATCTGAATACATGTCTTCATCTTTGTTTCTCATACCTGATCCGGTTCTGGACGTACTTGCCTGCATATAATCTTCATCTTTATTCACCTATACGATTGATTTACCTTTCTCCTTTCTTTTTATCTCTTCTTCAAATTCTTCAGCTGTATGACTCTGATCTGCATACCAGCTTTTCTGTTCATCAAATGTTACATCTCTGGAAACAGTAAATTGTTTGGTTAGAGGACTCCATAACCTGTAACCCATCTTCTTTCCATCATATCCGACGAACACATATTTCTCTACTTTCGGTTCAAGCTTATGTCTCAGTTGAGATGGTATATAAGCATAAGCGACTGATCCAAACACTTTACAATGATCAAGTGTTGGCTTCTTTCCCCACCAGGCTCCATAAGGGGTCATTCCTTCTAACGCTGTACACGGTAATCTGTTTACCAAGTATGTAGCTGTATTTACGGCTTCAGCCCAAAGATAATCTGGACAATTCTTTTCTTTCAGCATAGCTCGTGCAAACTCGACTAGAGTTCGGTTCCTTCTTTCTGCTACACCGTTTTGTTGTGGTGTATACCTGCAGGTTATTTCTCTCTTGATACCTGCATTCCAAAGGTAATCATTGAACTCTCGGGAGAAGTATTCTCCACCTCCATCAGACCTCAGTCTTTTAAGCTTTTGACCTGTGAGTCTTTCAGCATATGCATGAAAATGTCTGAAAGCTCCAAACACTTCTGATTTCTCTTTCAAAACATAAAGAGTTATCCATCTTGTTGCATCATCAATGAATAAGACATAGTACCTCGATCCGCTGATTGATCCTTCTTTCGTTGGTCCCCATACATCTGTATGAATAAGCTCGAGTACTCCATCATGTTTGAATCCTTTCTTCTAAAAAGGTAACATGTGGGCTTTTCCCATCTGACAAGCTTTGCATTTGTGAATCATGTGTTGGTTCTGTACGTTCAGTAATCCCAATACAGACTGATTTGCTATCATATCTTTGATTCCTTTTTCATTGAAATGACCTAATCTCTTGTGCCAGAGATCAAGTTCTGTAATCACCTTTTCATCATATGTGAGCAACGCTTGGCCGATGTTCCCTTGTACTCTTAAGGTAAAGAGTCTGCCTTCTTTCTTCCCAGAGACGATTTGATTATATCCGTTCTCAGGATCTTCTACAAATACTCCTTTGTTTGTAAATCTGACCTGAAAACCTTTCTCAACTATCTATCCCACACTAATCAGATTTTTTGGTATTGTTGGAACATACAAAACATTGGTTAGCAAATCTGCTCCACTCTTACATTTCACCTTTCCAATTGAATGCACGCTATGTCTAGTATTGTCACCTGTTTGAACAGTGTGACTTGAACTTCCTTTTTCCAATTCTGACATCAGTTCTATGTTTCCTGACAAGTGATTAGAACATCCAGAGTCAATGTAAAATACATTTAGATCTTCGTTATCAGATGTGTTGATTGAGTTCATCATCAATGATGTATGATTTTCATTCTGTGTGTCATTTGCGTAGTTGTTGTAGGTGGTGTTGTAGGATTGGCCCTGTCCCCAACTTCTTGTTCCACCTCTACCGTAGCCTCCTCTTTGATTCTGTCTACCCTTTTGGAAGTTACCTTGATATCTTCCGCTTCTGCCTCTGTTATTACTGTTCTGATTTTGATTTGATCCCTGTTGGTTGTGCCAACAGTCATGCGCGAGATGATTACTTAGTCCAAAAATCTAGCAAGCTTTCTTGTTGGTATTCTGACTACTTCTTCCTCTTCCAAAACCTCTTGCTTTGCTGGTGCCTTTACCTCTAGCATAATAAGCCTGAGCGCTCGACTCTTCTTCATCTTTTGACTTACCTTTGTCTTTCTTCTTGTTCTTCATGTACATTGCAGAGCTTTGCCCTTTATCTCCATCTCCTTTCAGATCTTGCTCATATGTGAGCATCAAACCAAGTAACTGATTTAAATCTGGTACAAAGTGATTTAAAGAAAGTTCAGTTGAGAGTACGAAGGGTTTCCACCTTTCATCTCCTCTCAACCCTGTTAGCAGTTGCGCTATCAATCTGTGATTTTTGACATCTTCTTTTATGGATCCAAGACTATCTGCTAGATCCTTCATTTTAGTGACGTAGTCACTAATGCTTTGACTTGGCTTCTTTTTGAACGTTGTGAACTCGGACCATAAGCTAGCCTTTCTAGCTTTCGTAGTATTTTTGAAGTGGTCTTCCAATGTGCTCCATATGTCCTCCGCTTTCTCCAGACCTCTAATGTGCGGTAGTAGATGATCTGAAACAGTGTTGTAGATGTAGGCTCTTGCCGTTGCATCTTTCTTCTGCCACAGCTTCAAAGCTTCTAACTCTTCTTTTTCCGGTTGGCTATCATCTTCGAAGGTTGGCTTCTTTTCTTCTCTGGTCACATACATCATTAAGTCCTTACTCATAAGTAAGGCTTCCATATGCATTACCCTTGCGGGATAATTATCTCTGTCCAGCTTATCAATTTGGACATGATCTACCATGATTTTCTTGTTTGCTTTAGGTTGCCTTTGAGAGTCTTTTGGCTCTGATGCCGCTCGTGGAACTAACCTGCTCTGATACCACTTGTTGGCGATTATCTTTCGCCCTGATATCGCTGATGATGGTCGTCACGGCAAAGGCTTGAACCTTGTCAGGCCTGCGGAAATTGCCGTGCCGCCAAATAGAGAGCAAAGCTAGAGTGATATAGAACACCTCTGTAATCAACAGTAGCTTAGTAGGATTACTGTCGCTTAACTGTGTTAAACTGCGACTTGAATTCCACCGGAACTTCACCGTACTATCACTGGGACGTCACCAAAATTTTGCCGGAATATCATCGGAATGAACTTTGATTCTGCTCGTGATTACTTCAAATGAATTATGTGAAGTAAGGAAGTGATACGTGAACTTCCTTTACTGAATGGACTTCTTCTTGAAGTTTAAGGAAAACTTCACAGTTCTGAAGTGCCACTTTCCGGTTAGACTTTGTACTGTGTGTACACATTCATTCCACCGGAAACTCTGATCAGCTTAAAGTAGAGACGTCTAGCTACAAGATGAGCTATATCTCATACAAAGCTTCAAATTCTACTGCGAGATATATTTCGTTGTTCTACCGGAAAAACTCGCTTTCTGAAAAACTATAACTGACCGAAAATGCGTTTACTGAGATATCTTTGATCGAGACATTCGTTTACTGAGAGAATACCGAGGGACACGTTTAGTAACGAACTGTAACTGTTAATGGTTAACGAACTTTCTACTATAACACGAAAAAACTCAGATTCTTCACATGCGAACAGAGCGCGCAAACTTCCACATGAACATGTGTTTTCTATTAGAGAAGATGTGTACAAACAAGCTTGGCCTCTTCTTGCTCAAGCTGTAGAAACTCTCCTACACTGAGTAGTTTCTTATTAGCATCTCTCTCAGATGAATACCTGACATTCCAGGTTTCTGTTATTCATCTGTACATACGCGATCTATGGCGTCTTCTGAGAACTTCTCACTCTCTCTTCACTCATACGCGATCTCTCATAATCCTCTTCTTCTCATCCTCACATCATCATAGTCCTTCAATCCTTGGTGTATATATATACACTTTTCTTCTACGCTCTTCCACGCTCTCATTCTTTAATTCACGTTATGTGCACATTATGCGCCCATTATGCACACACCGTGGTTTATTGCTCTGTTACTCGTACAATTCTTGATTCTGGTTAGCGGAATGATTCCGCACGCTGTACAACTGAGGCTTTTAATTTTCTGAAGATTCTGCTTCCTTTTTTCTCTTTTCTTTTATGTCTGTCTCTATGTCAAATTTGTGAGTGATTCCTCAACATACTTGCCTCTTAACAAGATCATAAGTCTTGTTAACTCCTGGGTATCGTGCACAAGGTGTATCATGATACTCATACAAAATGTTCCATCTCATCCCAAGGTCTTTAGGGACACACACGCTACACTTACATAACAGATATCCATCATGGATATTGTAATTCTTCGACCATTTGGATCCTTCTTGAGTACCATTTGATACTCCATCATCACTCGAAAGTTGTATATCATGATCCCTTTCCTCAATGGCTTCCCAAATCTCAGAATATGCAAGATCAAGCCTACATTTCCCTCTAGTGGACTCAAGTAGCTCACTAGTGATCTGAATAAAACTCAATCCCTTAAGCATAGGCATGCGACTAAGCGAATCAACCACTACATCAAACTTTCCCTTCCTATAACTAAGCTCATAATCAAACTCCTCAAGGGTCTTTGCCCATCGGGCCTTAAAACCTTTAAGGTTCTTTTATTAGAAAGCCACTAAATGATGTCTTGATCAAGCTCTATGGTGACTTTTGCACCATATAGATAATGATGCCACTTCTTCAAAGCATGGACAATTGCATACAACACCTTCACATAGATGGAGTAATTCTTCTGAGCAGGTTCTAGTTCCTTACTCTCAAAAGCTACCATGTGAGCATCCTAAACTAAAAACGCTCCTATAGCAAAATCAATCATGTCGATCTCAACCACAAAGGGTTTATTCACTTTATGTGCAAAAGTGGAGCTGTGGTTATTTATACTTTCAATTTCTCCATACTTTGCTTCTGTTCATCTCCCCGATGAAAGGCTTTCCCTTTCCCATTAATTTGTTTTGTCATCGAGACAACAATCTTGGCATAATTCTTAATGAATCTTTGATAGAATCCTGATAAACCTAGGAAGATCTGCAACTCATCCAAGTTTCTAAGATGTGGCCATTCCATGATGGCCCGTACTTTTTTCATGATCCATCTAGATTCCATTTTGGGAGCTATACATCCAAGGTATCTAAGGTTTGTTTTAAAAATTCACACTTTGAATCCTTACCAAAGAGTGAATTTTCCCTCAACACTTCTCATTTAATTAACTTGCTAATGCTTTCCTCATAACTCTAAAATTAGCATTGTCTTTGTTTTCAAAGATGTTTTGTGAAATCCTCATATATTTCTCATTTGATTAACTTGCTAATGCTTTCCTCATAACTCTAAATTTCACTGCA